>JAFFZR010026374.1:0-17874 GCA_018397195.1 Lethrus apterus | reverse complement strand
TTGCAGTCACTTAGTTGCATCGATAAGCATTTTTTACCCTGAAAATGTGATATAGTCAGTACTTACTAGCTGTGCAAGTTTTTCGAATTCATTATGCAATAATACAATAATCTGCATTATCCACACATTGTCAACTGAAAAGGCAACAAAACAGGAATGGATGAAGAAAATTAAATGGAAATTTTCTTACATCTTCAAGAAGATTAAATATACACCTTCCAATTAAGTGTCAAAACAGATATTTCAAAAACTTAGGTTAATGGCATTGAAAAACAAATATCAATTTACCACAAGGTTTGACATCAGGAGTTTTTTTAAAATTATTGGACACACGAACTCGACTTGCATTGACCGCTAACATGCTTGGACTAACGGTAGATTTCAGCCATCATCAGCACGGCTACTATGAGTGATCATTGCTTGATTTTTGATTTTAACATCCAAAAATACACTAAAGATTAGAGCTTAAATCTACAACTACAGAAATTTGAAAGCAGTTTTTTCATCGCATGGCCTTTGTATTTTTTACTGGTGTATAATTATATGATCAATGAATTTTGCATTGGTATGCGTTAGTAATATGACGTTATTTTCTTTAGAAGTTATTTATTTCTTTCGATAGAGTATAAAACATGCAGTAGTGTGTCTCATTTTAGACGGCACCGCCCCAGTATTTTTTTTTCTTTTATATATACAGTCAGTTGTGATTTAATCATCAGCAAACCATATATATTATTAAATGGGACAGTCGTGGCGAAAAAAAATCTTTTTTAAACACCTTCATGTAGTTGTTGTGACGTCACCGACAATTTTTTTAAATTGCTCGGTATAATTTTTGTTGTGTATTCTTGTAGAGCATTTTAAGTAATTTTCACCGGTATAAACTTTTAGTAGGGTTATACCATGAAATTTTTGCAAAAAATGCAAAACTCTGGTTTGAGCTAGTAGGCTGTTAAATCCGAAATTCCCTTCAGCAATCAATTTGTGATAATAATTAAGCAAGCGTTAAACAACTGCGTCGCTTATTTGACGTTTCAAAGTGCTGAAAGAAGTTCGTTTTGTTTACTGTTAGCCATCCCAAAATCGAAAATACAATTAATGAACTAGTAGATATGTTACCGGTTTATTAAAAATAGTGTTCAAGCACAGAGGCTTTATGTTGATTGTTTTCCCGACATAATTGCTCCAAACCGTCGTAAGTTCGGAAAATTTGAGCAACGCTTACGGAGAACGAGATCTTTAATAAAAGTGAAAGGAAATTGTGGTTTCGAAACCAAAATTTAGAATTGAACCCTGTATACTATCCTTTTATTTTGCCCAAGTGCATTCTAGACTTAGCTACGGGGTTGCTTTCTGGGGATCTTCATCGTGTGCTCTCATGACGTATTTATCGCACAAAAACGAATCATTCGTTGTATGGCTAACATTGTATCGACCGACTCATGCAGGCCATTTTTTGTTAAATATAAGATATTAACCTTACCTAGCATCTTTATCCTGGAATTGCCTTATTGGATTTTTCGGAATCGGAGTGATCTTAAAAACTCTGACATTCACTGCCATGACACAAGAGCAAAGAATCTCTTTAGAATACGTTATAACAAACTATGTGTTACAAAAAAAGGTCCCTTATCTCTGGGTGTGAGACTCTATAACCTGATCCCGCGGGATCTTAAACAGTGCTCGCATAGCAGATTGTTTAAGACAAAATTGAAAAATCTGCTCTGCGAACACTGTGCATATACAGGTTGGGCCACTTAAGCGTATTTCCTCGATAACTCCATTGCTGTTAGTGATACGAAAAAATGTTCAATACAAAAGTTATTTGGATTTATAAGTTGCACATTTTAAAAAATGTTTAAGGTTGGCAGACTTCCGGTTATATACGAAATGCATACGAACTTCGTTATGGAAATGGAAATGGAACACTCTGTATATTATTACATTTTTTATTTTCCCGTCAAATTTAAAGGTCACTTCATTAACCATATATTATTGTATGTAAGTATCGTTTCGGTGTTATTTGACTTTTTTTTGAAAAATTACATTTGCGGTGCTTTCAAAAATTGTTGATATCTACGCAGAGGAACAAAATAGACAGTTGCGGTTTTTACCATTGTATTAAGCATGCAGAACTCTGCTTTTTGCTACAAATTTAAATTTTTAAGGTTCACACAAGTCGTGATATGATTTTTCCAATTTAGAGATATTCAAACATAGATAACTAGATTTTGTTAAATGGAATGGTGTACTAATGTTTACATCATCAGACGCAAAATTGGATCCTCTTTCGATTTTATTAAGGTATATTTTGGTCTATTTCTGATAGTTTTTGAAATATTCGCGATTTTCCTATTTTAAAAAAAAAAGATAAAAATTTGTTATAAAAGACATTTTTAATTGGTAAACCTACAAATTCACTATAATTATTCAGAGCCCCCTCCCCAGTTTTGTTGAAGTCACATTCTAACACGCTTCTTTAAAGCATTATCAATACTGGTAAGTATTTGGGGCGTAATATCTCTGAACGCTAGCGTAACTCTGTTTCGCATATCTTCAACAGTAGTGGAGGGAGTGCGATACACTTTATTTTTAATAAATTCCCACAGAAAAAAAAGAAAAAAAAGTTTTGTTAGATCGGGAGAGACTTAGCTGGCCAAGCTATAGGTCCTCCTCGACCAAAGCCATCTATTTGTAAAGGTGTCATTTAATAGCAAATGCACCTCTCTAACATTATGTTGAATAATAGCCAGAGGCATGTTCTCCAACAAATCATCGTGTTCATTTCGCAAAAATTCTAAAAATATTTGACCAGTTGGATGACCGTAGAGAAAAAGGATCTATAATGTAATTGCCCAAAATACCTGCCCATACGTTCAAAGGCCATCGATTTGGTTATCCGTCGAGGCAATGCTTGGTTGAAAATACGATATTAATACTGAAATTGTTAGACGAGTGACAATAGCTTAACAAAAAACAGGAAAATCGTGAATATCTCAAAAACTATCGGAAATAGACCAAAATATACCTTAATAAAATCGAAAGAGGATCCAATTTTGCGTCTGATGATGTAAACATTAGTACACCATTCCATTTAACAAAATCTAGTTATCTATGCTTCAATATCTCTAAATTTGAAAAATCATATCACGACTTGTGTGAACCTTAAAAATTTTAATTTGTAGCCAAAAGGAGAGTTCTTCATGCTTAATACAATGGTCAAATGTCATTTTTCAAAAAAAAGTCAAATAACACCGAAACGATACAACTTACATACAATATATGGTTAATGAAGTGACCTTTAAATATGACGGGAAATTAAAAAATGCAATAATATACAGAGTGTTCCATTTAAAATAACGAAGTTCGTATGCATTTCCTATTTAACCGGAAGTCTGCCAACCTTAAAAATATTTAAAATGTGCAACTTGTAAATCCAAATAACTTTTGTATTGAACATTTTTTCGTATCTCTAACAGCAATGGAGTTATCGAGGAAATACGCTTAAGTGGCCCACGCTGTATATTCAACTTGAATTAGGTTGTAATATTATAATATCCAACCCAAATAAACCCAACATAAACGAATCCAGTAAACTCAACCCATCACACATGCAAACACAAGCATTAGTTTTAAGTGCATACTCACATAAATTTCTGCATATTATTAATGTTAATAAAATCCCCTCATACACATACTCTTTAGTGGGGGTTTATTAGTTTTAGTTTATTTAATTACTTTCGTTATTACACATTTTGTTTTTTTATTACCACTATAAGTATGTATGACTTAATTTAATAAACATTATTATTATTATTATTATTAAATATTATTCTGAACCTGTTTTCGATTTTTTCATATTTCTAATTCAAATGAATTTTAATTATGAAAAAAAAAATAATAAAAAATACGTGTTTAGTTTTAATGGTTGCAAAACACAAATAAAAGAATTTTCTTGTGGGTTACGATATTAAGGCGTTAAATTAATTGGATAGGGTTAGGGTGCGATGATCTATAAATAAATATATACCAGAGAAAAAAAAATGTGTCCTTAAAAAATGTATTAAATATATTTTTTTTGTGTGTGTTCTATACTACGTCCGTAAATTCAGAGGAGTAAATTAAAAGTCTGACTTAAAAAATTCGCCCACTGATCGCAAACAAATTAAAATTGTAATGTTGTCTTGAGCGGTCCCGTTTGTGTATACGTAGTTATTTATTCACATGAGTACATAAACTTGACAAAACTACCGAACGTTATTCCATTTGCTCTTAAATTCAACTCTATTTGTACAGGAGAAAACATGAGGAATTCCAGATTACAAGCAAGTTATACGGACATTAAGTTATATGGCACGACAAATTGACTTCAGTACAAATATTTTCTTGCATTTTCCCCGGAAAGAAAACTATTTGTACGATCCTGACGTTCATGTCGTTATTTATTTCGTTGAGCCCGTGCTTTATGTACTGAATCCCGCAACTCAACGCAGACGTATAGGGTCGGTCAGTTCGATTAATAACGCGTCACTGTTAACTGTGCAGCTTCGGAACGACGCGTGGCGGCGAACGTTCCCCGCAACGTCGAGCTTTCGTGGTTCGACGCCGACGCTCAAGGTCGTGACATCGCCCGCCCTTTTCGTGATTTAAGTGCTTTTTCGATCGACGTCGGGGCACATTGATAGATGGCGCTGCACTACTCGGATGGTCTGATGGACAGACGTGTAGCTGATGTTGGGGCAAGTAGTCGTTACCCTTATTTACGATCCACCACGCGCTCTAATACTGCTATATCTATGGCGGGTTATGAATGATCCTCCGGGGAGATTGTCGATGCCGCAGACCTGGATCAGTTTCCCGGCGCAACCGCCCATAATTCGAACGTAGGCTCGAAATTTTCGAATCCATTCACAACCATAAATATATAAAGGTAAATCCATTAATCTGTGTAACGATATAGATTTACTTGTAAAACATACATTTATGGTTTTTTTCTAATGTTGCTAACTGAACTCAGATTACGAACGTTGTATAACATGCCAATCAAGTTTATGATTGATTTAGCATTCCTTAATTTTATGAATGAGAGAACGTCGTGAAGTTGAGTGATCGATATAAACGTTTGAACGCATCAGATTATAAATAGAAAATAATGAAGAGAAATATTTTAATTTTGCAGATTTTATGGATACGTAACCGGAATAAAATTGAACTTTAAATAAATAAGGCAATTGATAAGTCTTATTATCAAATTAAAAAATTTTATTTAAAATCATCCTTCAAAAAACCAAGAAAATTAAGTTCATTTCAAAAGTATACATACAAGTGAAAAAGCTCAAGAGTCAACAATTATGCGATAATCAAAGTCTTCCATTCAAAAGCTCTTAAATCAGCGAATTTATTTAACAGCTTCCCGTAATTTAATTACATATATGGGTTAATTAAATCACGTCCGATCCATTTAAATAATTCCGCCGACTAAAATAATTAAACGACCATTCGAATGCAAAAAGACACATTCGCCGCATACGAACGGGGTCGTCGAAATTAATTCCCAACTTCGAGCGCGAACGTCCGATCTCTCGGCTTCGCATTCGGCGAACGAACGGAGCGGTAAAATCGGAAGTGAAAATCGTTTATAAGATAACGCAATCAATAAAGACGCTACTAGGAATTAATATAACGGCTCGATCTCGTCCGAGTTACTCGCAGGGATGCACACGGAATAAATTAAAAACGAAAAAGTGCAATTCGAATTGTAACCGTTTGACGGATGAATATGTACAATGCATTTAATTTTAAATAAAAAACATTGTTATTATTTATCTCACAAATAAAAAGAATGAATGCGCGTAAAGTCCTATATTTTTGGAGATATAACACTAGGACCCCTGTGGAGAACAAAGCGACTACGAAAAGCGCTGACATATACTATGTATTTTCGTTTTAACATATGCGTCCTTTGAGATGCATGCAGTTTTTGGTATTCATATTGAAATACAACGTATACATAACTGTACAAGTTGCAAGATCAACTCCAAGAACACACAGATTCCTACCAGACTTGTAATTTTATGCGCATTTCGTTTTAAACGTGCATATAAAATAAGGACTTTGCCTGCAGTAATTTGAATTAATGTTCTACTTCGCGAATGAGTTCAAGTAGGTAGAGAGAAAAAAACGAAAAAATTTAATGCAATTCGAAATTCAGCTATGTTCAATTTACTAAATTACACACTCTAAACTTATTTCAGACAAATTTTAAACAGAAAAATATTAGTAAATAATTGACTGTAATAATTAACGAAAATAAAGTTGAAAAGAGATCCTTCTAAAGAATAGGAAATTTATAACAAGAATTTTCATTTAAAATGTTTACTGATAGTTAATAAGTTCACATTATGTGATTGAAAAATACCAGTATTATAAAGTAATATTACACAATAATAGTGTCTAGAAAAAAATATGAAAGTGTAGAATTGAAGGGAATTGAAGGAATCGCTAAAAACGACCTTAACTAACTATCCTTTGAAAATAAAAATACAGCTCAGCTGTACATGCCTCAATCAACTCTTGATGTATATAATTGATAAAATCAATAATGTTAATATCAGAGTATATTTTCCGGAAAATTTCTCGACGACAAAATAGATTATTATTTTCAGAGATGTTATTCCCGATGATTTCTAGAAAACCTGTCTACATGGCAGGAAATTGGATATTAGAATATAATTATTAAATGAGATGCTAAAAGGAAAAACGGAAGCATATTTATACTCGGCACGACGTATTTGAAAGGAAATATTCCGGTTTAATAAATTTATTCAAAATGTTACCATATGTTTTTCCATAAGCTTTCAGCAAAAATCATTACATATTCATTTAAATTTTCTATAATTCTGTTAAATCTGCGACTTCCGGTAAAAGCTTCGTAATCATCATCATGTGTCTATTCTTTAGTGCATCTTGTAAGACATAGTTTTATGTTGCAGAGGTGTCTCAAGTTTCGCATGTCAACATTTTGTTCTTTTTCTTAAATGATATTTACCTATAACATCGAAAATATATGTTAAAGTTTCTGTTTTAAATTACAGAACTAACTAAAAATGTTGGTTTATGGGAAATTGGAAAAGTGTGGCAGCTTAAAGTGAACAATGTAAACTGAAAAAGCTATGCTAAGAAATGAACCGAAAGATAAAATATAATAAATTAATAAAATGTATCGTCATAAACGATAAATAATTTTTCAATATTTTTTGTTAAATTTTTACAATAAATTAATTAAAAAAATAAAATTTATGTCGCCGCGACTTTCGTTCTAATAGTAAATGGACATTTAAATATTCGCCGAAAAAATTTACATACAAACGACTTTCTTTAACGACGAAGTTAATTTCGAACGCATTACTTCCATGGAAATTGCCACGGTGCGTCGATAGAAAGCGATACAGAACGATTTTCAATTGCGCAACTACGATCGAAGAATTTGCGGTCGATTTCGTCGTACTTCTCTGAGTGCATTAAAATCGTTTAGCGTGATTATAAACTTGCTTACGGACGGCGTAATTTAACTAAACGATCGGCAAACAAAAGCGTACATCAAAAAGTTTTCGCGTTAGGAACTTGAACCGGTCGGAGTTTGCTTTTGGGCAATTAGTAAACTAATGCAAAAGTTAAACAGGGCCCCGAACCTATTTAACTACTGGAATCAAATCAATACTTGTAAAAAATTTTATACAGAGGATCATTAACAAAGTCACGCTATGGACTCAATTAATTTAAAATTGGTATTCTTGTTACTGTTTCTTTTGGGATTTTTTTATAGTCTGCGTTAATTAATCTTCTTCTCAGCTTTCTGTTGAATATTAGAATTCTTTCCCACGTACTCCATTATAAGAATGCCGAACTCAGCTAAGCAAAAAGCTGTTAGTAGATTGAAGGTGCACGATTTAGGTTCTACAACAGTTGAAAAATTCCTCATACTGTTTTTTTTTTTTTTTAATACAATAGTTTATTTTTCATGCTTAAAATCTTTGCTTCAAGTTAAATAATAATAATATTAGTAAAAGTCGCCGGAGCGTTTCAATTTTCCGTGCAATCTATCCGATTGGTTCCATTAAAATGGCCCATTAAACGCCGCGAAACAATAGCATTTTGCAATTTCACATTATTGAGTATCATTGAATGGACAATAAATAAAGCACGTAGAGATAGAGCACGGCTACGAATTTATAGCGCCGCAAAATATAGGCAAAACCTGCGCGTAATCTGTGTCAATATGTCAAATATTGTTATCTATCGAGTGTGCAATTTTAATTTATGTATTTTTTAATTTCAATAACGCAAAATTAATGGACTGGAACCGGTCCGAACGAGCATGAACATCGATATTTTTTTATCGAACGTTCCGACTTCCATCAATGGATTTATGTGCGGTTTAATAGGCACGGGCAATCGACGAAAAGCATCCGAATTAATTAGTGAAGTCATGTTTTTAAGAATTACACGCCCAGCAGTTGAAGAACATTCTTATTGCAATTTAATTTAATGAGTGCTTATCAAACGAATCCTTAGTTTGCGCCACGCCAATCCGACAGTGTAGTTCATAATGCTTAATGTAGTCTAATAGAACCCAATAAACACGATATGCATCTACATAATTGTTATGTAATGTCACTGATGGTATTTCGAATGAATTATGTTGCGACTGTGCATGCCGACGTCGCCGTCGCATCGCCGACTTTGTTATTAAAGATCTTTCTTCGTATCTGCCATTTGTGCTTTCAATTTAATTTAATGAATTTTTTGTAATTAAACATGTTTATAGAAATTCTTTGATCGTTTGAAAGTTATAAACAACTTTGAAGACTTAAGATCTTGGATAC
This sequence comes from Lethrus apterus, assembly GCA_018397195.1. NCBI lineage: Eukaryota > Metazoa > Arthropoda > Insecta > Coleoptera > Geotrupidae > Lethrus > Lethrus apterus. Next base: position 8,989 of record JAFFZR010026374.1, on the reverse strand, counting down.
AAGTTTTCCTCAACTTTCCATTTTCTTGTATCGCTTCCCTTATAACGCTAGAACATTTTTGGTTCTTAGCAGTCGGTTTTATTTCAGGAGTCGATTTCAGCAGCTTGCTGTATAGTCGTTGTCAGGTTTTCGACAGCTGTATGGATTTCCACTGTAGTTTTTAGTGAAATATTAATATTAAAATCATCTTCGATTAGAGATCTTTGAATCGTTGCCAACCTGTCCTTTCGTTAGTAAGATTAGTGGTTGTTGTTTGTGTGTAAATAATTTGTTAAAATTTTAGATGAAGACAATCCATGTAGTCTCCAAAAGAAATTTTTATTCGCCAGTTTCAGTTTTTCTCCTATAAATGGAATTTTATTATGTAATTTATCCTTCATGCAATTTTTCTTGAAGTGGAAAGACGTAAATAAAAAAAATACACCCAAAGCATAAAAACGTCGAAAAAACGCCCCAGAAAGCAATTCAAACTCGGTTTAATAGGGCATATATCACAGCGAAGATCGTTTCTTCGCCGCAACGAAGCGTTCGGCCCGACGAGCACCAACCGCAATTAAAAGCAAAGTAAACGACTCAAACGAAATAAATTGACAACGTCGCAATTAAGCGTCCTGCTGGTTGGTTGGTTGGGTCGCATGACGTACGGACGTTGGAATTCCACAACACCGAAGCGCGAACCCATTAAGGTAAAATAAACGCGTGGAACATTTTAATTTGTTCCACGGAAATTTTTTTTCCAGTCGAAAGAAAAAAAACACCTGATTTTTTTTGCAAACGCGAATTTTTTCCAACGTGCGAGTGTCGGTAAGTTTATAAATTGTTAAGGATTGATGCTCGAGAAAACGCGAAGGAACGTTAAAAAGGCATCCATCATTAATTTAACGAGAAGAAAGAACGCCGTCGACGAGGGAAAACGTAGACAACTTTTTTTCGAAAACGTTAATAGAAAAGACACATTAGAAAATTTGAAATTTGAAAATATAAACGGTGCTAAAATTTATCGAATAAGAAATTTTCCCAAAATAATCAATATGCAATCTAAAAAATACAAGAACAAAAACATCGCCGATGAAACGTTTCATTTCATCTCTATAGACACATTAATGACGAAAAGTCAGAAAATCGTAATTTAAAGCTCGATTCGCATATCTTTGGAACGGAGAGACCATAGAGGAAAAGCCAAGATGAAAGGCAAAAGAATAATGTTGGTCCCTTTTCACAGACATTTTTCAAAGGATCCGAAAAATAATAAGGCTTCCGGCTATCGGAAAATAATTAGAGATCTTCATTAATATAATGAGAATAAAAAGAGTTGCGACGTCACATCGACCAAAAACTTTCCGCCGAGAGCTTTTTGTTTTTAAATTAATTTGGTTTGGTTGTTTAAATATTTTATATTAAATTTTTTCATCTGGTTTTCGCACAAAACCATCCCATTTAACGCTAATTTGTTGGAAAATGTGAACTTTTACATTTGAATTCCTCAATGTCGGAGACGAGTTATACCTGCGACGGATTTATTTTAGATTTCACGGTGCGATTTCAAAGCTCCGCGCTAAGCCGACACAGATAGTTGCGTTTTTCCGATATTTGATTTTCCCAGCCTGACATACACTCACGACTTGCCGGCTTCATGAATATATTACGGATTCCATTTCGGTTTTATTCTTATGTTTATTACGAAGTAACAAGGGCATTTCGACAAACGCAGAAAGAAAAACAACCATGCGCTTCGCTTCATCGATAGTTTTTTACTTTTTGTTTCGATTGCGTGCGCTCGAAATTCAAAAACTATCGACGATGTTCAAATAAGGTTTCTTGATGAAAGAACACATGTATTACATAAGTATGTTAAAGAGGTTTGAATGTTAAAATGGAATATATTTTTCTACTGATCACTACGTACATACAAATACTGCTTTCCATTTGCATGAAATCTCAGAGATTCTCACCTCACTTATTTAGACTCACTTAAGCGACCGTTCTATTCATTTCAGCTCAGATCAATTAAGTGAGTTTCATGTGAGCCTGGTGAGCATTTTCAAACCCTGTTCAGATAAGTGAGTGCGGATTAGCAAGTGGTGGGAGACAAAAAGTTTGCTTAGGTTTAAAGTTTACAGGTTATTTTGTCTTTAATTTCCATTTTTTTTTTTTTTTATTTTTAAAATATCTTACGAAATTAAGAGGACTAGTGAAGGATGATTAATGATCTGTTATCAAAACACTAAAATAAAATCAAATTCATTCTGTTTGATGTACTTATTGCTACAATTCTACATTCACATCTATTTACCTGCACAATATACTTGTCTCTATTTAGTGAATGCATCTTGTATTGGCAGATTATCATTTATTATTTAAACCAAAAGGTGTAGGTTAGGAAGAATTGATAGATTAACCGTTGATTAACAGTATAAATGTGTTAAATCTGAGCAAACAGTTCCATTTATACAATTGAATAAACTGAGCTAGTAGAGAGATGAGCGTCTCATCTCATATAACCGAGATGAGACAAACGGCAAAAGGAAAGCAGCAAAAGTGTACCTACATACCTACATGTCGTTTCATGCAAGAAAATGTATAAAAAAAATTATTTTCTTAGCGGAGATATATTTCCAACAGCAAACAAAAAACAAACATAATCATGTCCAATTCGCCTATGGGCTGATGATAAATGTGACCGAATAATCCCTAATCACGTCCACGGGAAAGGACAAACAGTTCCAATTCGTTTCTTTTCTTCTATTAAGAAATCCGGCGAAAAGAAAAATTGAAAGGAACTCAATTTGCCAATCGGCGCTACGTTTATATTGCATTTCGATCGTTTATTTAATAAATCGTTTTTTTTTTCCAAAATCGTTTCCCTCATTTTTGCTCCGAAATATTATTATTTCTTACAAAAACTATTCGCGATAAATATTATTATTGGAACTTTAACATAATTAATTTTATTTGTTTATTCTTGAACTTCCAACCAATATAAGTCTTTAAATATAATAAATGTGTACCTACACAGATATTTAAAAATGTATGTGTTTTCAAAATCCTTATTTTTAACATTTAAGTCTTAGTGATTGTATCTTTCGTGTATATTTTTAAAAATTGACAACAAATTTAAACAATTTGTACGTGTCACGTGACATACTGGCGCGACAGCATCGACTTTATAAATCATGTGAAAAATGCAACCTCCGTGCATAACAAATAAAATCGACATGACAACTCAATCGATAAATAACCTACCTGTGGTGGCAGTAAATTACCTATCACGATTCGAGCACCAAAATATCGGAGCATTTTTAGTTTCCGCTTCGTTGGAGTTTTTCCAGAATGGCAAAAATTGCGAACCCATCGATCTCGAGGAAACAAAGACGATCAAAAAAGTAAGGAGCAATCAACTCAAACTCATTTATTCGAAGAGACAGAATGTCGATATGTTTCCTGTGATGCATCACAAACAGAAGCTTACTAAATACTGTTTTTCACAAATTAATTAATCTATCTAGACTTCATTCAAATATCACATTGAATGAAGATTATGATGACAACTTTTCTTTATTGTTTAATCCAATAAAAATCTAGATTTAAATCGTTTAAAAATTTCCTCAATTTTACGCACAGAACTGTTAACTTCAACATAAAATTTTGTCATTCGTGTTGGAGAATACGACAAAATCATGTCTATGACTATGACTATGACACACATTTCTCGCGATTAAAACGGCCAGGGGCTTGTAAAAGTGTTCACGAAAACAATTTTAAAATGGGGTTACGTGGGAAACTTTTAACTCGAATTAAAATCAAATATTATTGTTAAGTTCGCGGCGCCGTCTATTTTCCATTTTGCAATTTACTTTCGAATGTAAATTGGAACGTTTAAACCGCGGGAGCGTAACCACTACACAGACATTATTATTACAAGTTTTATCGGCTTCATGTTTGCCTACGTCATCCTCAACTACTTTACATCTACTTGAGAATTAACTGCGAGTTATTTAATTTCGAGTGTTTTTAAAATTAATAAATTTTGAACACACAAAATTTTTAATCCGACAGATTGAATGAAAACAACATTAAACTTTTAAAATAAATACTAACTGTCATACGAACATCAAACATGTTATTTTGTATTCATAATTTTGCTTTGCATATTTTAAATCCATTTTAAATCAAACTCAGTTTTTATCCGACAGATAATTTCTCTAAACAAGAAGTGATAAAGCACATTTAATACAATCGAAAGCACGTCAATTTATCAAGTTGTTAATTGATAACAACGGTATCGAAAGTTATAATCCAAAAGTTCTGCAAGATTAATTAAACATCGTGTGGAACGAGCTTTTGCTTTAAAGCTGAAACGGTGCAATTTCCACCGTCGAGTCGGCTTTGTTTTGCCGTTGACAATAAATCCCAAGGCAAGGCAAACTTTTGATGTTTGTATGTACGGACGTTTTTGTTTTTGGAAGACAATTACGCCAGGAGGCCAAACAGTTATCTCGTGAGTTATAATCCCGTATTTATTGCTATGTTTTGATAACGTTTAACTTTATTTATGTTGTTAGCAAACATTTGCCTTCTAGTTCCGTAATCGTTTCGTGCTGCAGGATTTCGTTATACATAATTCATTTCGTAAATTTGTTCCGGTGTTTTTATGAATTATTTCAAAACCTGTTTAAAATATGGATGCAATACCGTAACGAAATATTTTAGTTTCCACTTTGGTTCTAAAGATAACTGTGAATATTTTAACGTAAAATAAAGAACAGACGAGACAACAAATCCCATCAAGGAAAGGTCAATCTTTCATCTGGTCCACAGTTGAAATCACGTCTCTTATCCCGCTTTTCAGCACGGGCGATTCGAATTTTATACATAAAAGCCGACGACGAAGACGATCCTATATTGTGCGCAGGGCGTATGAGGCACTCAATGCAAGACCACACTCACACCACGTCACGATTCATATACGACAAAACGACCAATAGTTCACGGATTTTCGCGTTTTCACTTCCTCGTACTTGCACGTTCCGCTTGCTCACTTCCACGGATTTAATCCCGCGGATTTCTCATCGACTTCCATCCACCACATTTTCGTCGCACAATGCAGATCAGAAAAAGAGATTCCATGAATATACTTATGAATGATGTGACTTTTCCACTTTGTAGTCACGCCAGACGTGTCGTTTCACGACAGGAGGAAATTTTATGTCGGCTTAGAACTAACGGATTTTATTGAAATACTGAAGAGACGAATTGAACGATTTATTCCTGTCACTCTTTATGTTATGGAATCTATTAATCAAATGATTATAGATAACCGGTTTTCAAAAGTTCAACATGGAAATCTCATTATCGTATGAAATAAATACATTTCGTAATTTCGATCTATACAGTGTGGTGATAAAGTTTGGAAAAAAATTCATAATAGCGTTTTATAATGTTTTTAAGAAAATCGCTCGGATAGGTCAATTTTTGTTTTTAAAATGCCGTCTTCTGACGTTGATTTTTTTGGAATGACGTCATTTGTTTTTGCACAATGACGTCATCATAATTTTTTTTAAATGACAACCCCCATTTTTTTCTTCTGTTTTTAATAGACCTTCTTACTACTTAAATGATGATGTAAAAAAATTAGTACCTCACATAACAATTTTTTTGAATAAATGACACATTTACTTCAGATCGTCAGTGGTTATAATTTAGTAAAAATAATAATCGTAAACATTCTAAATTAAAGCAAATAACAGTAATTTATGTATCTAAGACGAAGAGTGAAGTTTTAAGGTGCAATGACGTCATTATCGATTTTTTTAAATGACACCTCTTATTTTGTTCTTTTGCTTTTGATAGACCTCCTTGATGTTTAAGTGGTGATTACCGAATTAATTCTTTACATAAGAACTTTTCTGAAAAAAATAACCTTTTTCTTCAAAAAATTAAAATTTTTGTTTAAAAGACAAAATTTATGTTATTTATTCAAAAAATTTGTTATGTAAGGTACCAATTTTTTTACATCACCGTTTAAGTAGTAAGAAGATCTATTAAACACAGAAGAAAAAAGTGGGGGTAGTCATTTAAAAAAAATTATGATGACGTCATTGTGCAAAAACAAATGAGTCATTCCAAAAAAATTAACGTCAGAAGACGGCATTTCAAAAACAAAAATTGACCTGTCCGAGCGATTTTCTTAAAAACATTATAGAACGCTTTTATGAATTTTGTTCCAAACTTTATCACCACACTGTATATCTACAGGGTTATTCTAAAATAAGCCCTACTATTTTAGCAGGTAATAGCTGACCATAACCCAACCCCAAATATGCAAAAACGACGGTCCTATGTTAAAGGGTGTGAAAATTTGCTTTAGTTTTGAGTAAAATATGAAAATAACTCTGAATTATCGGCAATACAGGTTGTTTTGGAACATATATTCATGTTACACCCGGCCGTACGTAGAACCGAATTCCCATACAAAATAAATGACTTTTTTCGAAAATTTAAAATGAAGATAGAACCGCCGTTTCTACGGATTTGGGTTTGGGTTAAGATCAACTATCACCTGTTTAAATAATGGGACTACTTCAGAATGATCCTGTATTTATAGTATGAAACTGTTAGATATCACAGTAAACTTTCCGATTGCTTCACGCTTTCACAGGTGAACGGAAAGAGAAGAAGAAATATAATAATATATTGAACAACTAGTTGAAAAAAATATGAAATACGAAATCTGATTTTCAATTCCAGAAGGAAAGAGAAATTCCAGAATTACAATATGGGAAAGTAAGCCGCAAAATAGTGTTGGAATGTGTCTAATTCCAACACTATTTTGCGGCTTACTTTCCCATATTGTAATTGTATTTTATAAATCTGTGTCCGATATTAATATTGTGAAACATATGACATTTTTATATAAAATTTTATTTAACTGATTTATGTTTTAACATTATAATTCCAATAATTTATTTAAATTTACATAAAATACCTAATTATACTAATTGAAATGCGCATTTGAGCGACAGTGTCCCGACATAATTTCAGATTTTTTGTTGTATACGTCGTTTAATATTATTAAGGGCGAGTGAGCTCACGCAAACGTGTTTATTTTTCACGTTCGAAGTTGCATTTTTTCCGCTGTTTGTTTGTAATTAAATGCAATCAAAATTGTACACGATTTACCTAATACGTCGTTGCTATTTGTTCAAAGTCCAGGGGATTTATTCGCACTCTTTGAGTATATGTGCATATAGATTGTTGGGAAAGGAAAATGCTGTCCGCCTGAAGTGTACAATAAGAGTGTCTTATCCGCAAGCCTGTGAGACAAAAGTGCAATAAATAAATTTATGTATTCTGTTGGTGAAAATTGTCGGCACTTTTCATTTTCTGTCGCGTGGATTGAATTTCAAATTTACCTATCGATCGTGTCGCAGTTACGTTACTGTATGATTGAAATGTCATCGAGAACACCGGGGTCGCATACATTTTCCGGGATCGCTTTTAATTTATCGAAATGTGAAACAGTTACGTCAGTTTTTTACTCACGTACTTTTTAATTTAAAGTGTTTAAAAAACAATTGGGTAAACGATAATATAATTGTAACAACAAATAAAAATCTATAAATATAATATAAACTAGCTGAAAATAAACCCATAAAGCTCTCTCCAAATGATCATATCCGTAAGAGGTATAAGTGATGGAAATAATGTGATAGAAAAATACGTATATTTTTACATGAAAAACATCAAAGTAATTACGAGGAGGCGAAGAGAGAAAATAAGGTTGGCCAGATGTATGAGAAAACCGATATTCAATTGAGTTGAAAAGGAATTAAATATAAAACATTTTTTTTTGGACGCTGTCGTCCTTCTATGTTAATCTGGTGTCAATACGGAATCCTAGATATTTCGTAATCTACGAGCGACGTATTACTATTGTTTATGTGGATTTAGGGACATCATTCCTTCCTTAAAGTGAAATTTACTTCTTTTGAATCATTTTTATTTATCTTAATTTTCCATTTATTTAACCAGGTTTGTAGTTCATTTAAATGATTTTGGACAAAATTAGTAGCTGTTGATGAATATAAGTGGCCAGCTAAAATGGCTGTAGCTTCGGCAAAAATTCCTGTTGTTGTTTCTATGAATGTTAGTAGATCAGAAATGTACAGTATGTAAAGAATTGGTCTTAAGATATTTTAAAAATCTAGTTTCTTTTTGTACTTCACTTGGAGTAAAAGCGTTAATATTGGGTACGTTGCCATGTTGATCTTTTTTAAGCGATTAATTGTTTAACATCTACTGGCATTGATTTAATGTTTTCATCATTTTCATTTGTGGACTACTTTCTACAGCTGACTGATTCAGGATATTAAAATTTATGTAATTTATCTATACAGTGTGGTGATAAAGTTTGGAACAAAATTCATAAAAGCGTTCTATAATGTTTTTAAGAAAATCGCTCGGACAGGTCAATTTTTGTTTTTGAAATGCCATCTTCTGACGTTAATTTTTTTGGAATGTCGTCATTTGTTTTTGCACAATGACGTCATCATAATTTTTTTTTTAAATGACTACCCCCAATTTTTTCTTCAGTTTTTAATAGATCTTCTTACTACTTAAACGGTGATGTAAAAAAATTGGTACCCTACATAACAATTTTTTTGAATAAATAACACATAATTTTTTTCTTTTAAACAAAAATTTTAATTTTTTGAAGAAAAAAGGTTATTTTTTTCAGAAAAGTTCTTATGTAAAGAATTCGGTAATCACCACTTAAACATCAAGGAGGTCTATCAAAAGCGAAAGAAAAAAATAAGAGGTGTCATTTAAAAAAATCGATAATGACGTTATTGCACCTTAAAACTTCACTCTTCGTCTTAGATACATAAATTACTGTTATTTGCTTTAATTTAGAATGTTTACGATTATTATTTTTACTAAATTATAACCACTGATCACATGAAGTAAATGTGTCATTTATTCAAAAAAA
>JAFFZR010026373.1:0-18958 GCA_018397195.1 Lethrus apterus | reverse complement strand
TCCACGTTTCTTCCACACTGACTTCATTCGACATATTAATGTCCCTCATACATTCGTTGGTCTCTTTCTTAACTGTGTCATAGATTTCAGAGTTCCTAAGGAGTCTTGGGTCTATATAGTTGTTGAGACGTTTTGTAATCTTTTTCAACCTTATATTAAGTTTAGCTATAACTGGGTTGTGGTCGTAGTTAATGTCAGCCCCTGGGTATGTTTTTGCAGCTTTGACTGAGTTCTTATAGCGGTTGTTAATAAGGATGTAGTCTATTTGGTTCCTAACTGTATTTCCTGGGTTGTATCGCCACAGTATCATTGTAGATACTGTGGCGATTTGAAATGTGTATTTTCGACAAATTCCTTTCAATATTTATGTGGGTCAAATTTTTTTTTTTTTTTTAATATTTCTGCAAATTTAAAACTTGAATTTAATTATTAGAATATTTTTTGTGTCTCATTACAGTTCAACCCAAGATTGTATTACAAATGTATTTAATACATTTGAATTTTCGAAAATATTGAAAAGGTGCGTTAAAATAAAATTAAAAAACGGCATATTGTCTATATTTCATTTTATTTTAAAAGTGACGTCAATACTGTCACGTGACTTCAGAATTTAAACAATTTATTCCATACCGAGTTTCGATAAACCAATTTGCCAAAGATAAATAAAAATTGATAACACTCGATTATGTGTCTGATTTTTATATTTGTTATTGATTAAGTAACTTATTATTGAAAAATGTTATCACTTTCTATGAAAGCTAATCATATTAATGGTTCAATGGCGCCAAATATCTCAAGACACTTGACTTGTTTAACAAATAAAATAAAACCAATTTGAAAATTTAACAACAAAACATTCGAAAAGCACCGTTAATATATCATGCGAATGTATTTATTTATAACATGAAATAAATGCCAATTTGTGTATTTCTTTGAGTTTAACATATGCAGGAATGCAAATTCCATTCTATGTTTATTTCAAAGTGATTTGTTTTGATTTCTGGGAAAATGATACAGACAAAAATTTTGCGAAAATTATGCATAATATGCGTGGGCGAAAACTGTTTAAAGGCTAGTACTTTCTACATGCACTTTCTAGTAGTACTTTCTACATGTATACTGTAATATTTTATTATTATTTTATACAGAGGCGGATGCAAACCTCGGCAAAATGTCAAAAATTAAAAAATATTAACTGTCAAATGTGATTCGAGTCAAAGCCTGTCGCCAATAACAATTACAAATTATCAAAAGACAAAAGCCCTAATTGTCAAGCATCTTGAGGTGTTAATTGTAAAATAAATTAATTATGTTATGTTTTTATTTTTGAGCATGAAATATATAAATATACAAATATATAAATTATTTAGTTTTTTAAATGGAAATTATTTAATTTTTAACATATATTATTAATATAATAAATTGTTTTTAATGATAAATTTAATCAAAATACTGAACTGAACTTAAACTGATTGTAAATACAGTGCTACGATTTTATTTTATTTATTTATTTATTTTTTTGATGAAGATCATAGATCTTTAAAATATAACACACATGCACATAGCATGTATCAAATATATTATGAGAATGTGAATTATATTTACTACCATTCAAATATTTTCAATTTTCTGTCAATATTTTTGAGTTGTGTTGGGGATATTTTTAAAATATCTAATTTTATCAAGCCTTACGTGACACCGATTTCACACCTCAAACACACAAAAAAAACAAAAAAAAATGTTTATCTAAAATCGTTTAGAATGACAAAGCAATTCATTTATTATTAATCTATTGTTAGGAACGTTTTCTTTGTTTCAATTTATTGTTTGCCTATGGTTAATAAAAAAAAACATTATCTGAAATTTTATCTTTAATTTTAACCTTGATTGCGTTTCAAAAATTAAAATTAGTCAGCAGACAATCCAATCCATTCGTAATAATCCTGCGGAAAATACAGAAAAAAAATTAAAGGCACTAAATTAAGTAAATTAACCAATTTATAATAAAATACGTCCTAAACGATAGCGGACTGGCGAGAAATGGACCAATGGGAGATTACGGCAAATGGGAAAGGGGGAATGGGGCACGCTGATGGACGAATTATGAGTGGGAATGATAGGAAAAGGACAGGAAAAGGAGAAAGAAATGCAAAAACGAAACAGGAAAAGGACTGGAAATATCGACGAAGATGAAAGAGACAATGAAACATAAAGGGGAAAAATGAAGAAATGACTTCTATCATGAGTTATTGTGTACATATTTCAGTTGGTAACATTCTTGGATTTTGCATAATATTGTAGTGCTATAAATCGCATAAAACTTACAAGTATTTTTTAACTTAAAAACACCAATCATATTTCTATACATACTAACCCTCTATCCATGCAAACATAGAAAATGGTAGTTTTATTCAAAAAAAAAAAGTTTTCCTCAAAAATATATTTTTAATCTAAGTATATGTATATTTGTATGTATAATCGCCTACGCAGACGACTTGGTCATAATTACTAAAAGGAGAGACATAATGGTGCAAACGCTGGAGGAAATAATAAGGGAAGGTGTATTCTTAAAGAAAAATTAAAAAAAAAACTAAATTTATGCGAATAGGAAAAGAAAAAAAAGTTAATGGCGAAGATAACGGGATGGCATCTGAGGAAGTGGACAATTTAAATATCTAGGAGTGATAGTAACGAGTAAGGGCGAAATAACGCAAGAAATAAACGAGAAAAGTATGGCTGCAAACAGAGCATGTCATGGTAATAAATCGGTTCTAAAGAGTAAGATCTTAACAATAAGGACAAAAATTTGAAGCTACAAGAAGCTTTATTACGCCAGTGATGGTGTATGAAGTAATCTCTTTGATAAAAAAGGATGAGGAGAAACTAAAGCAGGAAGCACATTAGCGCGGAATGGAATGGAATGGAACAGAATGGAAAAGTTTTGTCATTTGTCGTATATACCAGGGGCCAACTTCATCATATACAGGGTGATTCATAACGTACGGAGGAGACTAAAAGGGTAGTAAGAGAGGATCAAATAAAATATGTTTTCTTAAGTAAACTAAGTTAAAGTTAAATCGATTAATGAACATTTTTTACAAACTATGGTAGTAACTGACATTTTAAATTTAAATTGAAGATACCTGATTGCTATTTTACAATGTAAAATTAAAATATTTAAATAATAATAGTAGCAGCTATTGAATTATTTTTAAAATGCTTAAGTAATAACGAAAAAACACTGATTCGTCATTAATATCAGTTGTATTAAAAAAATGGGCTTTAATTTTTAAAAATTTTAAACTGATGCAACTTTCTTGTTATTAATCTTTGGTCAAAAGTTTACTAAGAAAAAATATTTATTTTGATCTTATATTACTACCCTGTTAATCTCCTCCGTACGTTGTGAATCACCCTGTATACATGACCGACTATTTTTTTTTTTAATGTGAATATCGTCGTACATGTAATTAAACGTGGATGGTCACACTAACACGGAACGGAAAGGAATGGAACAGCTTGGAACATCCACGTTTAATTACATGTACGACGATATTTCCATTCTGTTCCATTCCATTCCATTCCGCGCTAATGTGGTTCGTGCTTAAGAGTAACTGAGAGAAGGATATCGAGATGGATATTGAGCCCAATCAACAGCAAATGAATATAGAGTAAGATCAAATCATGAAATACTAGAACTTTTGGGGGAGGACATAAAAAACGCAGCAAGTAAAAGAAGAAAAGAAAGATCAGCGTCAACATGGATCAAGGAGGTGAATATGCCCAGGGTAGGAATAGCTAATGGGATAACACTAGTTCAAGATAGAAAGAGATGGCGAAAGATATGTAAAGAAGTAACATAGAGGAAAATGGGGACTGATCTACCTAAAAAAAAACGGGATCTAGAAAGCTACTAGAGGCGCTACCCCCATTGGGGTGTCAAGTCATTCTTTCAATATGTATATTTGAATCAATTCTTTTTTCTCCAAATAAATATTAAAAATCCTTCCAAGAAATAAGTAGATTATAAGAAAATACCTTTCTCATATTAATAAAATATCTTCTTGTATCTTCTTATGGAAAAGGGGAGGACAGGTGAGGCATTGGTTGAGGGACTGCACGAAATTGGGAGTCGGAGAAAAATAAGGAAAATTTTCAAGAAAACATATGACGGAGGACGGAGGAGGACTGGAATGGAGACAGACTTGAGAAATAGAGTAAAGAAGTGTATTAATGTATATTATAGAATGTGAATGCCAAATAAAGGTTTTTTATATACTTATTTAATGGAATATTTACCAAAAATAAGAATTTGTTTCCTGCGTTTTCTACTTCCTATATCGCAGCAAATGTTGTAATATTTGTTGACGATTATCATTATGGTAAGATTTGAAACACACGCTCGACATTGCATCAAACGCTCACCTCCGCAAACTAACGTTAGTTTTTGGGCGATTAACCCGTCATCAGTACGGCTGTTGTGAGCGATCAATGCAAATCGAACCTGTGGTGTTATCATTATGGTAACGTTAATTCTTTAATATTCCCGCTCTTCGCTCCAATTTGTATTTTATTTTAATTGATTTTCTGCTTCGATAATAAAAACATTTATTACATATAAAAGTTGTTCTTTTTTATGATGCATTGCATAAAAATAATTTACATTGCGAGTGATTATTTAAAGTTATAAAAACTACAACAACTTGATTAATGATTGCGTCCAAGCAACTGGGACAGTAATTTTTGGAAAAAATAAATATCGAAATTCCCAGAAAGGAATACCTGACTATATGATTCTAACTAAGACAAAAAGAGACCTTTTCAAAATTGCTACATCATCTATCGTTCGTTAACAAGTCGCCGCGGCCGTCTACGTCCCAGTTGTGTCTGTAGGTGATAGAACCAGCCCTAGACGGACCCGGCGCCACGGTGCCATTATATACAATTAATCCTACCCAGTTCTACAATTACTCCGCACGCAAACTCACCAGAGCGGTAATTTACAATGGCAAACTACAATGGTAACAAGTTGATGCGAACGGTTAACATCTGCTCCGACAAAGCGGGTCATCGTTGAGTTACAGTTTCCGTTTTAAATGCCGTTTTCGAGGTGCATTTTGGATATAACGTAATCATATGCACTATATGTTGCAATATGATTAAATTTGATCAGTTGCACAATTTTGCGTTAAGATCAAAGTACACATTTGACAAATTTCACGTATAGATTACAAAGATAACCGTAGGTTAATATCGTAAATGTTTGATCAATACGATTACGAAAGTATGTAGTACAAATATGAGGATGCGATAAATTTAAATGAAAAATTGCAATTAATGGACAAATTATCGATCAGTTGCACAGGCTTTATGAATTAAAAATTTCAAGAAATATGCGTATTTTTTTTTTTCAGTTCATCAATTATACAATTTTGTACATTTTTTTCTTGTTTCTGTTTTTCTTTTTTTGGAATAATATTATTACTACAGCGATTATTAGGTCGATCATTTTGAAACCACCTGTATACATATTTATGAAGAACATTACCTGCAGTTAGTCTTGTCTATAAGTGACACCTAACACAGTTGTAAACAACGCCCATGCCAAATGTGTTTAAACCCGACATTAATTCCATGACGATTATTAAGCGCATATTTTGCACGCAAATAAATCATTTATTTAGCGCGCCTGGAAATGTAAATAAATTTTAAATATCGTAAAACCGAACGGATAAAAACAAAACAAAACCTGAAATATTCTACCGCTCGTTCGGAAAGCATTGATTAAATTTAGTACGTACCTTTTAATTAAGCATCGGTTGGCGACTAAGCTGTTCTTTGCTGTTTTCACGAGCGAGAAAGAGAAAATAAACAATTGCGTGTCCCGGTTAAAGTAACCCTTCTGCTTGGAACAAGCCGTGCCCGACGCGACGTAATAAAAACAAACATTTTTAATTAATTACCTGCGTCTGAGGAGCAAGCGAACTTCGTAGGATCTCGGGTTGGCGTGTTCCGTCCAACCGAATAATAAAAATAACCAGACGCGCACACAATGGAAATTCCTTTTGTCATCATGTCAGTTCGGCTATTTAAAAATCGTTTGGATACGGCCCGCTTTTTTTCCTCAACCATGCTTTATTTACTCTTTTCTAGCTACCTGACAGCTAATCGACCGTTTGTTACATGTTTATTTCTACATTCATCAAAATATTATTTTTCACGTGTTACTATAACAATATGATTGATATAACTGATGAAATAAAGCATTTCCATAAGAATAACCTTTTTTAATAGTTGTTTGACTTCGTTCTGTCCAGCTAAGTTTAACTGATACACAACTACTTTTAATTTCAAATTGAATGGAAAAATTGTTTTATTGTATGTTTACATAAAATGCATTAAAAAAAATCTTAAAACGTTGTATCCTTGTTATTGTGTGAAATCCTCAGCAATCAACATTTTAAATTCCATCATAGCAAATTTTTTTTAAAATGTAAAAAAGCAAAGGATCTAAGTTACTAACTTGAGGAATACCCCGAATACCGCATCAAAATCAACGTGTTCCTAAAGTGCAAATATTAGTTTCTATTTTACAGGTACGAGTTGCCTCTAAATATCAGCCAATCTTATTTTTTATTAATTCACAGCAAAATAATTATTATCTGAACTTTATAATTAATGAAAGTTTGTGGAGTGAACTTCTAGGACATGACGTTGGGAAGGAAATGGAGGAGGTGTTTGAGCGAAATATTGGAAATAAGCAAAAAAAGAAAATTTAAAAAGCGTGTAAATTAGGAAAATAGTGAAAAATACTAGACTAGATGAAAACATTTAAGATGATATGATGGAAAATCTGAGAAGAATATACAAAAATAAATTTCACGAAAGTTAAATGTCAAGGTTACAATTTTTAATAATTATTTCCGATGATTTTATGTTAATTAATTTTAGCTTTATGTCATTTATATTATAACAAGTGGTTCTAATAATCAGAAATTTTTCGAAATTTGTAATCGTGTATGAAAATTGTAAAGAATTAAAATTAATAGTTTTAAGCATACATATACAATGTGATGAAATTTAAGAAAAAGAAGTAAGAAGAAGTAGGTGCTGCTTACAAATGTAATTTTTAAAGAATAATAATAAAATAAATAACATAAATAATAACAAAAATAAATAATTTAAAAAATAAAATTGTTATTTGAAAATGGTTATTTTTAAAATGTTGTCCCCCACATCTAGGCCATTTAACGGACTACACTACGTTCATAAATTCGGAGGAGTAAATTAAATTTCTCACTTAAAAAAATCGCTCACTGACTGATTGACTGACTGACTGACTTGCGAGACACGTTTACACAATGTAAATTGCCATATCCGCAACCAGATTTCCGGTATTTAATGTTTACATATGTGACAGCTGACAAGTGTCGATTTTAAAGTATTTAAAAAGTAATTTATTGTTTATTAACAATGTAATTCTGGCTTATGTATTTACTCCTCCGAATTTACGAACAGAGTATAGCTAGTATAATCTGCCAATAAATGAATATGTGAATATTTGACAATAACAATTTTATAATGCATTGCACAGCAATTGTATTTTATATATTTGTACATAAATTAATATATTTCAAAAGTTTAAAGTTTTAATTAAGCAATTGGTTTATACATGTATTCTCTCTCCACATATTTTAACTTCCATTATTAATAATATATTCCATGCATGTATCCTTTTTTCCCAAATGCATGTAACTTGCCATCTTACATAACGTTCATTCATTACCTAATAAAGATTTAATTACTGGTTCAATTCAAACATTCCAACATTGTATGTGATGAATGTGAACATTGCATAATTAAATATCTCAAACCACAATCTTTATTAATAAAAAATATATAATATAATAATATAATATCAAACAATTTTATAGTTTAAGACAACAAACATTTTTACAAATATATATTGTTATTTTTGATTATGATAAATACATAAATTTGAAATTGTCTTTAATATGAACATAAGTTTTCTAGTTAAAAATACATTTTAATATTCAGTAAGTAAGTAAAGAAAAAAAAATGTGACATCGCCGATCATTTACGAAAGAATGTGAATTATAAATAAAGTTAATGTGTCGTTAAAATTAGCATATACATGTGAAGTAATCGCATTCCGCATGCGACCATTTATTTATTTATAATTGCGCTTCCTTGTCGTCGATTTAATTTCACGGCACATTTCAGTGCAACGAAATTTTCTAAACGGTATTTTCAAAGTGCTTAAAGGCTACTTAATTTCAATCCGGTTAATTATCATACCAGTGTGATGTTTTCCAACATTTTCAACTTGTTAATTGGTGCTTCTTTTTGTGGAACTACACCACTTAAAATACTTTGGTTTGTGTTTACCGATTTTGTTTATTGTTTCCTGTCAGTTGAGTAAAAATTACTTTTCGGTGAAGAACCGTAGTCATGTTTTAAGTGGTTATATATATATATATCAGAGGTGGCCAACTTCATTATACAGGGCCATTCTGATATAAGTACTGATATTTTAACAGGTGACTATAGCCCAACCCCAAATATGCAAAAATGACGGTCCTATGTTGAAGGGTGGGCCAGAAAAAAAATATTTCAGTTTTGAGTTAAAATATGAAAATAACGCCGAATTATCGACAATAAAAGTTGTTTTGCCAGATTTCATGTTAATCCCGCTGAAGGAAGTTGATTTTCAACGCGAAGCATATTGAAATAGACACAGGACCATACTTAGAACCGAATGCCCATACAAAAAATGACATTTTTCAAAAATTTAAAATGAAGATAACACCGCCGTTTTTGCGGATTTGGGTTTGGGTTAAGGTCAGCTATCACATGCTAAAATATCAGGACCTATTTCAGAATGACCCTGTACTGTACTAAAGATATATGAGTTGTATGGGTTGGGTTCGCTCCGTAATTGAAATTCATAATTTTTAAAATTTTGGATTAAAGATTCGAGGGTTGTATGAGTTGGGTTCACTCCGTAATTAAAATTCAAAAGGTAGAGTACAAAGGAGTAATGCTGGACGATTGACCAAACATCTACTTGTTGGCCACCCTGATATATATGTATAAAAAAAAACGTGTTCTGAGAATTCATTAGCATATTTATTTTTTAAATTTAATTATTATTTAGGCAAAAATGTCTCAACATACACAATCAAGACAACAATTTCTTCCTTTTTCCCGAAAAATATACGTATAATGTGCTTTGTTTTAGACGAAGCTTCAAGATAGATTTAAAAAGAATGTAAAAAGCCATTTTATTCATCTCTTTGTTAATTCCTTTATATATCTTAATATTGAATCTATAATAATAATAGAAAATAATTTAAAAAATTAAAATAAAATTTGAATTCTTTCATCTGTCCCTACCAGATCATTTCCACTATATCTTTTATATTTCTATATAACCGACTGGCTGCTTCTTAATATTAGCTTAACTTTTTCTTATTTAAAATTTTTTCGAACCAAGTTAATGTTTCCTCATTTATTTTCTTTAGATAAATTTCCTCAATCTCTTTTATGTCTTTCTATTTTTCCTGAGTCTCTTCAGTTTTTTCATTTCTTTCCAACGAATTTTATTATTGTATTTTGACCTGAAAATATACATATTTCTGATATGCATTGTGTCATGGCAACAAAAATATTTAAAAACTTTGAAAAAATATAAAAATTTGAAATTGCCATTGTTTTAATTATCCATGTTCTAAGAAGTTTCATTAAAATAATAATTTTTTTTAAACTTTCCGGGGGTTTCTTATGCGACAAAAATATTACAGATCTATTTATAGTTAATAATATTCAATGTAGACTCGGTAATAGACTGAGAGGAGAAGACGCCTAGACGGTAGTCAATAGTGAGACGGTCGTATATTATATTGCGGACGCGCGATGGAGATAGACAGCGGCGCCACGGCACAACGCAGAGTCTGGCCGCAAAGTACTTCTGCATGTTCGTCTAAGTGGCCTTTGCCTTTATCAGGAGACTTAAAATATCCGGTGACTAACGTGCATATAATTGGTGTCTTGGTTCTTAACTTTATTATGCACTTAAGTTATCGCCAACTACTACAACTGGATACGTTACTGGAATTTTTCAATCGCCCTTTCCCCATTAATTATTTCATTTTTAATCTATAATAGGATAATTGATAATTGTAGCGCATGATCATTCATAGGTCTTCAATCTTTGCTTCGACATGTTGATGATATGAAAGAAACCAGTTACATTTTAATAAATTTATAAATAAATAAAAATATTTTATTAGCAATATTGTTTAACATGTCATACGCTGGAAGATTTTTTTTCATCTATATGCCGCGAACGCACCTTTTGTTTTCGTGTGTCGATTTAATATTCATACGTTGTCATTACACAAGGATTTATGGCGACATGGCACGGTGTAAAAGAGACGTGCACTTGTTATTTGACATTCTGCCAAGTGTAAATTTTCATTACTCATTCATTTCTAATCCCGTAAATTTATTATATCAACGCGAATGTACTCTTAATTATTGTGCTTTAAAATAGATATATGAGGATTTTAGTCGCGTCCTCGTGCGAACATCCTTAATGATATAATAATAGAAATCCGACTCGAAATGTCTTTGTTTCAAGATGAGTTATGAGTTGGATGCTTTGATGTTGGTTTAAAGAAGTATTTTAAAATTTTTATTACAAGTTCAAAAAAAAAAAAAAACAATATTGGCGTTAAAAACGCTCTTTATTTCCTATCCTCATTTCATTCAACGTATCTCAATTCAGGATGTATTTTATTTACAAACCTATTTCTGAATGCATAGTTTAAAAAAATTGAACAAAAATTGTGTAAATTGTGTTTGAAAACGTTTGATTTACATCGGTATTCAAGAACTGGGTAGTCTCGTTCAATTTTTCAATATACAATATTGAACGATTTTTATTATTTTTTATTATTATTTAATAAATTTTAAAAAAAATATTAAAGAATGTTGGTGACATTCTTTAATGATTTTTTAATAAAAATGACACAAATAACATTTCACAAAAAAATCTTTTCTGCACAATTGCGATAAGCTTCCAGGGCCGGAGTTTTATAACCCTTTTAAGAAAAAAGCCACTCAAAATTCTTTTGAAAACTATTTCAGATATATTTATACAAAAAAAATCTGTTTAATTTTCACTAAAACTCCTCATCCAATGCTCCAATCATCCCTTCCGTCTCCACAAATCAGTTTTGATCTAATACTTATTTACTCTCCCATTTCTGTAAATAAATTACCCAATTACCCATTTGGCATCCTTAATTTTTGCTGTGAGAATACTCTTAGTTTAATCCTTATATTTAAGTGTATACATATCTTCTATAAGCATCATATGTGTGCCTTTAAGGTGAACCCTTTTCTGTTCCCATTTCGTACCAGTGGTATCTTAGACAGATTTTTCGCCTAACAGCATTCCAAATTAATTGTTAAATATTTTTCTTAATAATTCTTCCAGTTATATATTTAAAAATATGCGATTTAGCGTCTGCAATTCTCTTGAATTTGTTAATCAATTTGTTGTCTAAATAATTTATAACAGACAAACCGTAAGAAAAAGAAAACGACGACGGACGGCCCTGTTCATAACGCCAACATAAATAAAAATAGCAAAGCACCTCGATTTCACAAATAAAATTAATTAACGTCTAATAATAGCATTCTTACAACTGTATACATAATTGGATTACATAATTAATTATGTAGGTACGTAATATTTATCATTAGTTAAGAATAACAAGGTAATTATAGATGTTGGGACAACGTTAAGTATTAAATATAAAAAATAACTTTAGTTTATTTTTATGCAGTTAATAATTTTTCCAAACCTGTACTTCATTTATACAATCTGATATATAAATCGAAAACAGTAATGGTCCCAAAATAGAACCTTAAGGTACACCCTGCATATATTTTTAGTAAAACGTTAATTTTGCATTTTTGCAAGATTTTTTTACGAGTGAAGTGAATGAAATGGCTAGCCCCGATTTTTCTTCTTCAATCCCCATTTCAGTCAGATAGTTGTACAAAATAATAATCCAATTATTATTATTTTTTTTTTGTTTGAATGCATTCCATAAAACTGATGAGGCGAACGAAAATATTCGACGGGGGCAGAAAGGACAGGAAAAGTGTGGAAGAAATGTTTGAATAAAGAAGGGTGGCAGGGAAATAATGAAGAAAATATTGGCAAAGCGCATGATGAATACAGGGTCTTACAAAAAAGAGGGAACACTCAATAACTTTAGCATTTTGAGATTTACAAAAAAACGATGAAATAGTTTTTTCTTTAAGAACGTGCGCGCTGTTTGGCGGTACCTTCAATTGTTTTTTCCCATTTCCGGTTAAACCGGAAACGGACACAACTTTGGTTTTTTAAATGACACTCTGTATATTTTTTGACATTTTTTTAATCGTTACATTTTTTACTTTCTGTACGTACCAAATTTTATGGGTGTTTTATAAGAAAATTTTGCTGTAAATCTCAACAAAATATTTCGAAGTGTTCAAGACAACTATTTAAAAAATAACTATTGCCATGAAAACAAATTTCTTTAAGTATTTGACGTCTGTCACTTCTGTCAGAGTTTGTTTACATGTAGTTTGAAAACATTTGAAATTGACTATAATAATAATAATAATTGTAATTTTTGTTTGTACAATAAAAATAAATAATAATAGTGAAAAAATTGATCTATTGTTAATTAATTAATAAACAAACTCTGACAGAAGTGACAGATGTGAAATACTTATAGAAATTTGTTTTCATGGCAACAGATTTTTTTTTAAATAGCCGTCTTGAATACTTCGAAATATTTTTCAAAATTTTCAGCAAAATTTTCTTATAAAACACCCATAAAATTTTGTACGTACAGAAAGTAAAAAATGTAACGAATCATAAAATGGCAAAAAATATATTTAAAAAACCAAAGTTGTGTCCGTTTCCGGTTTAACCGGAAAAACCGGGAAAAAACAATTGAAGGTACCGCCAAACAGCGCACGTGCTCTTAAACAAAAAACTATTTCATCATTTTTTTGTAAAACTCAAAATAATAAAGTTATTTTTTGTAAGATCCTGTATATACAAAGTGACTGTGATTCAAATAACACAGTTTTAACGTGTGAGCGTTGATCTTTTGTAATTTAAAACTGCAAAAAGGACTGGCTTATATTAAAATTGTTACTTTTAAAGATGGCATAGTCAAATGAACGCAGGCTCGTACTGAGGTTCATATACTCAGAACGAAAAAAAAATTAACTACAGATTTTAAATTGCAGATTTGTGTTTCGGCTTTCAATGTAAATTGTGTTACTTGTATCAAAATCAGCCTGTATATTATGGCAATATATTAAATGAAGATGAATGAAGAATATTTGAAAAATGTTTAGATAATTACCGAATGCGTTTCATGTAAATTTATTAAAAAAAATAAAACATTCACATGTAAATGTATAAATTCCAAATAATGTCTTCGCGTAGTTCTAAAGTTTATATTTCACGATCATAATATTTAGATAATGGCGATAAACTGGCGTACGGTATGTCTTCAACAGCCATAAAAGTAACAATTGTGATGTAAGTGGCGCCTCGTCCGTTGCAAAGCGAACGTGATTCACCGTTGAACACTTCGTTTTAATGCTTTTGTGATTCATTTATTATTCTTGTCGTACGTAAACACAATAATATATTTCCATATTAAAAACCTACAAAGTCATTATTTCGAACCAAAGGGTAAATAAGCGATAAGGAAACGTAAAAAAAATAAACGTACTTAATTATTTCGCGCATCGTCGAGAACAAAGGAACTGTATAGATTAGAAAAGGTCAGATAGAAGAATCCCAGATATGCGTGTAGATTGTTTTGAAACACAGTTTATTTCACTTTTAATGAATATCATTATAATAGAAATAACTGTACTCATAAATATTAACTATTATTTCAAATATACAACAATAATGTATTTTTTGTCCAATTAACTGTATTAAAGCTAGATTCACATTTATATTATTATTATTATTATTCAAATGACACTGAAACAAAGAAATTTTTTAAAAAATTTTAAAAATTATGAAACAAATTATGAAAATTATCCATGTCACTTTGTAAAAAAAATAATTTTCTCTGTTCAATTTTCTTTTGTGTCAGTATTTTGCCTCAACAATCAGAAACAAACCAACCCAGCCATCATACATTCTAGTTTTCCAATTACAACCTTTCATGCAGATCCAACCAACTTTGCCTTCTGGCTTCATTCAATGGTTATTGTACTCCTTTTCTCATTGTTACATCTAAACCCCTCTATCATTATACCTTCTTCCTCCCAGTCCTTCTATTTCTCCCCAACTATTTGTTTCATGTTGTCTCTCATTTTCGATATTTTGAACTTTCGTCGTGCTTCCATTCCATGTTCGTAGTACTCCTTATTGAACACAAACGGACTTAAATGTAATCTTTATAGATCAGAATAAGAAGTGTTGGAAAATAGCTCCAGGAAAGTTCAAAAAACCTAATGGTCACTTTTCTCAGCTCATTGTAAAATACGAAATTTCGTTGTCCTCTGCGACTCATAATTGTCTTTCTAGCTTTTAAGATATTTTAATTCACTTTGACAAAATTTAATTTAGTTTTTTACTTTTTAAAATCGACATGATCTTCATTTAACATTCACTTTTCGTAGAAGTTCTGTTCTGCTTTTAAGTGTTTTTTTTTTAAATCGCAATAATTAAAGTATTTCTCCAATTTGTATTCATCATATTTAACATTCTGACCTTTAATTTACAGTAACATCAGTACGACATCAGGTAATTTTTTTTGAAGCTTCTTTGTCTGTTCATATTTGTTTTTGTTTTATACTTGAAAAATATACAAGATTTTGGATTGTGATTTGACTGTGATTTGAAACGAATATTTGTGACATTTTTAGGAGTTAATCGATAAATTATATATATATATATATATATACCACATTCTTGCATATGCAAGACATCTTCCACACCGCAAGGTATTAGTGTTGATGTAAAACAATAAATGAAATGAAATGAAATGTTTTATACTTCACTGTCTCCCTCATTTTTAAAATTTTTCATTATTTCCAACTCTTTTTCATTTAAATGATCTATAAAGTTTCTGCTAAATGTTCGTTTGTTTCAGTTTTATCAGCTTAACAAACGAAACAATTCAGTAATTTGGACGAGCTTAAAGAGTAAAAGTTGCGTATACCTGTTCGGTCGAAGATATTAGGGAACCACCTGAACGATAAGAAATTGTCCCCGAATCTCTTGTAAGTACAAGGCAAAGCACTCAGGTATACGTATAAGACAAACAATGAACTGCTTTCTGGTATAGAACCGTAGATAATTTGAAATGATACGATTTATGGTGGCAATAAACGAGATAACATTGGCATCTCTAAGATTCCGAAGCGCAAACACATTAAGTCAATTTATTTGTTAAATGGCTTATTAATAGACTGAAAGTGGCCGGCGCCCGGTACATTGCGTTTTAATCGACTGGCTGACGCGAACAATTGTTAAATATTCATTTATTTTAATTTCGAACATAAGTGAACGTAACGCGTTAAGGATTTTTTCACACCGTTAATGATTTAATTGTGATGCCGGCCAAGGTATCAATTGCCTTGCATCATAATTTAATTATAAAAAAAATATGCAAATAAACTCTTTTGTATTTTATGATTCCATTAGTAGTTATAATACCTGCCTGGGCCAACAAAGATATTAATTACTTTATTCCATTTGTTCATTTTTTATGACACTAATTTCCATTTCATTGTTTCGGGTTTCGGGGCAATTCTTCTCTTATATGTCTTGTTGGCAAATACAAATTAAATATGTACTGAGTAGTAGTACGAGTAGTATTTGATTGTTTAACGCTTTAGTTGGTTGTTTAACGCTTTCGTTGGTTGTTTAACTAAATAAAAAACTGCTATAAAAATATTTATTAAGTTTTTGCAGAGGAGAATTAAATCATTAGTTTTCAGAACATAAAACTGAAACTGAAAAATTTTTATGTGAGCACAAAGACTACAATATATTATAAGAGCCGGCATAAGGGACACATACAGTGAAATTATAGACATTTTAGAAAGTTATTAAAAATATACACCATAATAATAGTAAAGAATTTGTTTGTTACTTTTTCCTTTTTTTAATAATTATATGAACATGATCTTCAGTAATTACTTTTGTTTTAAAATTGCATTGTTTCATTTTTTTTTTTTCAAACAAATGATTGAAATTATTTGCAAATAAATTTTTGTATATAAAAAAGCTTTAACGTGATTAAATAATAATAATAAAAATATTTCGCGTTTTATAAAATTCTCAAAAATTGTATTCTCTGAAAAAACACAAGAACACAACTTACAAGAATCCTCAACAATTGGAAATACTGAAGTATTAAAAAAAAAAATAAATTCTAACCCTATTTATTTGAAACAAAATTATTTCAATGATTTTGCTTTCTCTGTCCTTATTATTCTCTTAATTTTTTTTTTTTTTTAATCTCTAATTACTCGCTGGCACTGCTTCATTTAAAAACATTTCAATAAAACGTCCACTTTTCCTTTCTTGATGTTCTTGTACAAAATGGTAACAAGATGTAATTTCACAAAAAAATATAAAAATAAAATGAAAAGTTGGATCAAATCAGCTTTAAAAAATCAAAAGAATCGACTGAGATATAACGTTTAAAAGTTAAAGCTAGATATATGTCAAACACATTCTCTATTTATGTATTCTAACCATGAAGATAATTTTTTTAGAACATTTTTGGGGCCAAATATTCTATTATAGATAAAAAAGAAAAATTTGTATGTTAAAGCAGATGCAGTAAGTCCACAACTTTTCTGAAATTTGATGAAAAATTTATAACCATGTTTCTACTCCTCCTTACTCTCTACAACTGTTGGGGTTTCTATTGCGTATCTGATGTTTCCCTTTGATAGCTAATCAGGAAGACGGGAGGGGAACAGACGGAAACGTACGACTACGTCGTATAATTTTACTTATAGAACAACTTTTATTATAATAGAAATATTTATTCGATAAATGACGTCAAATCATCAATATTTGAATTACATGAGTGTAGATCATTCATCACGATAGATTTTGGTATTGTGATTCACAACAGTCAATTTGATAAAAATACAAAAAAGCTGAGTAGAACAAAACGAGGTCAACATTATGATTCACTTTATTAAAAATCAAACACGAAAATCACAAAGTTAAAAGATTAAAACAATTCATAAATTATTGTATCGCGTTTATCTAAAAATAAAAAAAAAAAAAATGATAATAAGAAATAAATGTAAACAGCGTGTAATGTCAAAAGTATGTATATTGCATTTCATTAATGAATCACCATTTTTAATAAAAAAATGTAATATATTCAATGCAATTAATGCTGAAGGTGAAATATATAATTATAAGTTTTTTAAGAAATTTAAAAAATTATAATAATTATTGAATAAAATTATTACTAAATAAATTTATTCCATTTTTTTTTTTTTTGTTTAAACTGATTAGTATTTCATAAAATAATCAGCGTCGAAATGTTTCCGCTGTTACTACTGTTGCACCAAATAACATTAATTTAAATTTAATAATGGAACGTGTTGATGAATCTTTGCCAAAATAACACGTTAGAAGTCAACAAAGAAGGTGGAAATCTGAAAGCTAATACCTCAAAAATTTTAAATTTTGAAACATATTTCTTTACTAGAATTGTTTCCTCTTTAAAAAAAAAAAAAAGAAAATAGTCATTGCATATCTTCAACGTGTAATTTTGACTGCATTTTTGCTGAAAATTATATACAGTTTCTTTGACACAAAGGACGTAAACTCTTTTATTTGATAAAAATATTTTAACAGCTGACAATAGCCCATCCCCCAATATGCAAAAATGACGGACTATGTTGAAGGGTGCGCCAGAAGCAAATATTTTAAGTTTTGAGTGAAATATGACAATAACGCCGAATTATCATCAATAAAGGTTGTTTTGCAACATTTCATATTATTCCCGCCAAAGGAGGTTGATTTTCAACGAGGCATATATTGAAATGGACACAGGACCGTACTTAGAACCGAATGCCCACATAAAAATGACATTTTTCGTAAATTTAAAATGAAGATGGGACCGCCGTTTTTGCGGATTTGGGTTAAGGTCAGCTGTCACCTGTTAAAAAATCAGTACTTATTTCAGAATCACCAACAGTATATCCAACAAATCTATATATCGTTATACAAAAAAAAGTTTCCATACATTTTTTAAAAATATATATTGTTATGACGTGATTCATTTTTCCAATTGAATGTTTTTTCTCAAAGAACCAAACAACTTTTATCAACATACCCTATATCCGTACGTTAGTTACATTTAAGAAACAAAACTATTAAAAATTAAATAATAATATACAGTCTGTTCACGGGAACATTCGACAGTAGCTAACATTTTTATTTAAAGAGATACGAACTTGGTTAGATTGGCAAAGTTTAAGTACCTTGCATTGCGCATTTCGCGCAATATATTATAAAACGAAAGAACATCGCGTTGCTAAGATACAAGCATAAAGATTATTTTTTTAAATTGAACACCCTGTATATTTTTATATTTTTAAGTTGCTATGGTTGCCTGCTATAATTAATTAGAAAACAATTTTTCTCTAGGATTGCTAGTTAAGGAGTTAAAAAAAACAATAATTTCTTTCATTCTGGGTGTTCACGAATTATTCTACAAAAGTTAACTTTTTTATTTAAAGATATACAAACTTGGTTAAATGGACAAAGTTTAAGTACCTTGCAATGCGCATTTCGCGCAATAAATTATAAAACAAAAGAACATCGCGTTGCTAAGATACAAGCATAACGATT
>JAFFZR010026371.1:0-19320 GCA_018397195.1 Lethrus apterus | reverse complement strand
TGCATACCTTTCGCTAAAGTACGACATGTTCTATCCACTACTTTCCCACATTCTCTATGTATGTTAAATAAATTTAAAATATCGTTATTTGTTTAATTATTTACTACACCAGCCATTATGTCTTTATACTAATGTCAAACAAAAGACAAGTGTCAAAGTAGATAATCATAATACTTAATATAATAACATCCAAGGCTGTCTAAGATCACTAAACAAGGCATGAACGGCATTCTTAGGGGAATTATTTAGAAAACTGCTTATAACTCAAAAACTATTAGAAAAAATGGGTTGTATGCCTTATAACAATCGATGTGGAATTACTAAACGCATTTAAAAATGCAGTAATATACTGGAGGTTCCATTTAAAAAAAATGATTTTTACCGATTTGAATTTGTTGGAAGTTGTCGCTATTTTTGAGCGGCCCTGTATACTTCCTGGTAACTTTAACATCACAATTCCGTTGCCCATGTTATCAACTAGCAAAATGCCAAAAATGAAAATTTCAAGTGCAGTACTTCCGGAAATACAGAATTTTCAATATACAACTGCAGTTGGTAAAATTTACTTAAAACAACAAAAAACTCCAAAACTGCTAGATTTTAGTGGGTACCCTTATAAGTTTTGGTGTAGAATTGTGAATAGAATCTGAAAAACGATGAAAAAATATAACATTCCATTTAAAATAACAAAGTTGGTATGCACTTCCGATACAACCGAAAGTGATACGAGAGTGCCAATAATTTAGAATAAGAGATCAGTTGGTGTAGCTTATAATTCCAAGTTACCTTAGAATTGATATATTTCTGGAACACGGAAAAGTTCTAACGAACCACTTTCGTGAATGACCTTTATATACTCTAATCCAGCCATACTCAACCTTTTTTTGTGTCGGGCCAAATACGTATATTTCCTACGTTACGCGGGCCACAATATAGTATGTATGTATGCACATATAAAAGCTTGGCGGGCCCCATGCGGCCCGCGGGCCGCAGGTTGAGTATGGCTGCTCCAATCCATAAAAATGTAACGAAATAAAAAGTCCTCTCGGATTGGCCAATCGAAACCTTATCTTTGATCAAAACCATTGTTATTCTCCAAACTGGTAGAGGCCCCGATACATGTACGCATAATCTTTTTTTATCGTTAGGTAGATATGCAGATTTACTATATGAGAAAGGCGAATAAATAACGAATAAGAGAATAATTGTTCTGACTATATTTCATTGCCATGGTTCATTTCCTTTATGTTTTTGTGCATTTGAAAGCCGTTAAATTTCTTTTCCAGTACTTCTATTTCCTCGCATTGAGCTACTAGGTATTCTTCCTTTGCTTCCTTGATTTTTTTCTGTATTGTCTTATGTAGTGTTCTGTATTCATCTTTTCTGCCTTTACTCTTTCTCCTTTCCTCCATAAGATCTAGAATTTCTGATGTTATCCAGGGCTTTTTCTTTGTTCTTTTACTTGTTAGATGTTTTTTAGCTATTGTTTCCAACCCTGTTTGCATTTGCTTCCAAATTTCTTCCACACTGACTTCCTAAGGAGTCTTGGGTCGATATAGTTGTTGAGACGTTTTGTAATCTTTTTCAACCTTATATTAAGTGTAGCTATAACCCAACCGATACAACAACCTTTTTCCATCCATCCGTACTCCCTTTTCGTAAAAAATAATTTGTCACCTTATTTATTGGTAATTAAATTAATTTTTCTAGTTCTGAAATTTTGTAAAACTTCATTGGTCAGCCCGCTTCTCCTCCAGTATATTTTCTTATGAAGAGGATTGCATTATTACCGCATTAGCGCATTATTAGTAGCCCACGGGCGCCAAATATCTTAGGACGGCCCTGGATACCACGTATTTAATAGGTGGTACAATTTAAATATTGAAGAAATCCATATTTATGGAAATCGATGAAAGCTAAGGCAAAATAAAAATATTTTTTTGAATTTTAATTTAGTTTCGCATTATACCTACATATTTGAATGACAAATGCGCATAAAACGATGGAGAAATTATGTTGGCATAATCATTTTCCTCTGACTTCCTCTTTACATATTTTTTATTACACATCCTCATATTTTCCTCAATACTCAACGATTCTAATATTTTCTGAATTTACCTTTATTAACTCGTTTCCGCCTAAATCGTGAAGACTTTTTTTACGTCGCCTACTCACACAAACATATCGACTCAATATGACCAATCATTTCAAAACATAACTAATGTCACAATTTAAAATTTACATTGAAGCGAAGATAAATAAAGTAGCTTCTAACTCCTGAATGCTGTTCGAGTACTTTATCATTTTGCTTTATTGCATTAATATTACTATTATTATAAAATTATCAAAGCGTGGTAGCAAAATTTATTTTTAAAACGATAAGTAAAACACGGAGTCGTTTGAATTATTACATTAAAATGAAAATTCAAGAAAATATATGCGTAAGGGGCGTCGCGAGATATGGTTGGGTCCGGGGAAAAAATTTACTTCGGCTATTATTATATATTTTATTACTTTTGCACAAAACAAAGAACAACAGCTATTATTATTAATTATTGTTAAGCATGTTATATTTAGTAGTTTTCTATTTTTAACTAACAAAACTTGAATGAAGCTATATCAGCATCTAAGTAAAAAAAAAAACAAATTGTGGGAAAATTTCCGGGCCTTTGTGAATCCCGCGCCCGGGGAATTTTACCCCGTCGTCGGCCCTGGTAGCTTATTAATGTACGCAACACGTTTAAAATGTGCGTTAACTCTTATTGAAAATTATTTCCCTATTTAAAATTTATTTTAACATTGATTTTATGGCTCAGTGAAACGTAACGTAACGTGAAACGTAACGTAAAATTGTAACTCACAGTTGATTGATGTAATTTTAAAAGTCTGATGAAGGAAAGGGACGCATAAAATGTGCACATTTCTGACCTAAAAAGCTTGATTGAATGCCACCCACTTGTCTTCACTTTCGTAACTATTCATTTAAAGGATATTTATTACTAATGAATGTTTGTGGATTGCGTATTTGTGTATATAATATAACATTACTGGCGCATAAAACTGCGAAAAGTAATCACTTTTAAAGTTTTACAGTTATATACAGGACGTTCTAAGTTATCTGCGCACTATTGCTATTTTCGTTATTTTTGGAGCTACAGAGTCGGTTAAATTAGCAAAGATGCAGTGATTTTTCCGCTGATTACAACGGTAAGATTAGATTTTTTTAAATGGAACAACCTGTATATTTATGTAGCAGTCGGTAGAAAATGAAATGCACAAAATCTTCTTATACTACTATAACCCAGAAATGAAAAACAAAAGAGCTACGACGACATTAATACAGGTCACCGCGCATGGGATAACTTCGTTATTAGAGAAGCTACAGTGTTGGTCAATACATCAAAAATGTGTAGTTTTTTCTACTGATTACAATGGCATATTCAAAAAACAATTGCCAGTCGCATTTTCGAACTGCTTCCTTTGAAACTCATTTATATATTTTATATTAAAATTTGGCCTTTCATCTTACGGTTGTACTATTTGTACTAGAAGAGTATTCTATGTAAAATTTAACTTTTTATCAATTAAAATATACAGGATGTCTCATAAAATTTGTATATGTATAGTTGTTGAAACTCATTCTCTCAATAGATGGTAACGACCAAAATCATTCCTAGAATAATTTTTTTTTTTTTAATTCTAAGCGTTGTTTTAAATAATCTAATGGCCGCTTTTAGCATAGATTTGTGTAATAACAATTCATGTTTTTCCTTCTGAGCAAGAATTATTCTTATTTAAAGTGGATGGTTGGCTTGTCATGATAAATTAACCACAAATGTTTAGCATATAAATTGATAAAATCGTGTCAAAGGCAACTTGCACTCGAAATGGTCTCTTTGTAGCGAAAAATCTACTGCTTCTTTCCGACCGTTGGTAAACTGATGCGGTGAAATATTGACGAAAGCTTTTTCATGGCTGAAACAGGAAGGCTTGAAAATATGTTTACGGATTATGTTAAAAAATGTGTAAATAAAAGTAGATTTTTTGTTAATTTTAAAAGAAGGACAAGTAGATATTATATGAACGAATTGTGTATTAGGCGTATACCCTTCGTTCATAAAATCTCCAGTAGTGTAAAATAATTAAATGCCAAGAAAAATTTTGTTGAATTAAAATGTAATAAATATTTTTCGTAATGATTACACTATTTTTCCAATGAATACAAACTTTTAAAGTATTTAAATGAAAGTAATGGTTATTTGTATATGCATGAACTTAAAGTATGAATAGCCATTGTCATGTTATATATTTTACTTGGATTTGCTGTACTAAATAATTTGTAATTTGTATTTTTACGTGCTGTTTTATAGATAATTAATTAATTTAACAACATTTCAAAAATGTTTCTGTCACTTTAAACTTGTAAGCAACTGTTTTAAACATATTACATTTAATGTTATTTACTTTTACGTCAACCTGTCTTTAGAGTTGAACATAAATCAGTCTGCGGAGGAGGTTTTGTCGACCAGTGGTCAGCTGTACAATGTAAAAACACCTCATACAAAACTCGTATCAAAGTATTTATGGTGAGGAACAAAGCCATTTTTTTAAATTTTGAAAAAGTTGCTTATTGTTTATTTTTTATTTTGTATAATACACAACGAACACTTGTTCGGGTTGTACCTTTCGAATGGATATTATTTGTGACACTAAGTTGAATAAAAATGTATGAATGGATCTCGACATGAAAAATTATAAATTATAAATTATTTATTATTACAAAAAGAATATTTTTATTGTAAATCATTTGTTTATCGACTGTTCTGATTACCAAATCCTTGAAGCGAGTGTTGTAATAGAATTTAACTAAATACCGCAAGAATTAGGGTGGCCAGATTTCCAATCCATAAATGCTGTACACACATTAAGAGTACAGTGTCGTCATATTTATTCCTTACATTTCATGTCGAGTAAAATAGTAGTTTAGTGTCATTAAAAAACTTGTATGCTTTTCGCATACTCGTTTCACAATAAACCACTTCACGCACGTGTTGTGTACACTATTTTATCTACAACCGTAAATATGAAGAAGAAAATTACCGAAATTCGTTAAATATGTTAAATGTCACCTGCAATGTCATGTCTGTCCCTAAATGTTTCATAGCAACGGTGTCAACAAGTACGGACATTTTGCCGTTGTTGCCGTGGACACTGCGTCAAATAATTCGCAATTGTGTTATAATAAATCTATTATATCACTTGTGTTATAATGAATTACTTTACGCACTGTTTGGAGTGCGAAAAAGCCTACTTTATGTACCGGTTGTAGATAAAAAGCTTTATTTGGCATTTACATTTACATTTCTTCTACATCCCATATATCCTCCTATGGATATATGGGATGTGGGTTGGGTTCGCTCCGTAATTAACATTCAAAAGGCGTTTTGCTGTACATTCATGCTGAATACTGGACGTTTGTTGGACATTTGTGTCTACGGCTTGCTATAATTCCGAACAACTCAGCGCAATGCTGTGCATATGGTCACCCTTACGGTAGGGTGAGCATACGTACAGCATTATCCTGTTGAGGTGGAATAACAATGATATTAAATAAAATAAAATAAAATATAATAATTAAATTTTATAATGTCGATACATTCAAGTAAGAATCATAAAAAAATGTGTCCCTTAAATCAAATAATAATAAAGGAAGGAGAGAATTGGTATAGAAATCTTATAACACGCTGATTATAGTGATTATGGTGTAAGTTATTTTAATAAAATAATTCTAGCTACAGAGTGTAAGAAACATGTATGTGATAGGTACATACGTAACTAAACATATTGCCTTATTTCGCCATCGTATGAACACAAATTCGTAACAAATAAAATCTCATGAAAAAAGTTAAATAAACAAAGTGCGAAATATGCTCGTAGAATTTACCGCAAATGGGTTGAGGATATTTGCTATTATAAGATTCACCATTTAGTAAACTGAGAATGAATATTAAATGTTGTATATTTTATTATGTAGGTACATACATATAAAAAAATTATTTTCAAAAGAAAAATTCTGAAATATATTCGATATATTTGCATGCAATAAATGTAGAAACATTACCATAGAATTAAATATGAAGGGTTTACGTCTTTTTGTCTCGTCGTTGCAAAATTCGTCGTCAAGAGAAAGAAAAAATTAACATATTTATAGATGAAATTATTTAATAAATTTTGATTCCTGTACCAATACAGGATAATTGAATTTATGTATAAAATATTTAAACATGATTCTAGTCCTTAAATCAAGTAATTATAATTTTTTTATTTATTTATATTTATTTTGTTAAGATACATCATTTAAAAGATTTTTGATGAAATAATAATGATTATATATTATATCAAAAAAAATTATTGATGCGTATAAATACACAACACGCATACCGGTTTAACTAACATTTTACACACCCCTGAATTGATCAATACCAAAGCAGTTCAAGTTCTTCGCTCGACCAATAGGTAGCGCCCTAAGTACTCATTGATGTATTCTGCCACCTGGAGCCGGTTTTTGAATTAGGCATTCTATAATCTATAATGCATATTATACAATATAATTGATATGACTTAATTATTTATAGTTCAAGCTATACAACAATTACAATAGTATGGAAGCTAAATTTTATTTAAGAACCATAGTTATTTTTCAATTGAAAATTTTTTTTTTGAAAATTATATTGTCCTTCATAAATTAATTTTCCATTAATTTTAGCTAAGGATATTTATTAATATTTAAAATATAAATATCTACTAGTAAAAACATTTTAAATGGAAATACTCAGAAATGAACACAATTAATTAAATTCATGTTTATGTTATGGTTTATGGTGTTTGTCGAGCTTAAGGGTTATATTTTCTTAGAATCAATTATAGCATTTTTCAAAAACTTTTATGCAGAGGATTATTGTTATCTGTTTTGTAATAAAAATAATTGCCGTATATACAAAAATATTCATATTTGTATCTAAAAAGCGCTTTTCTCAGGAAATTTCTTACAATATTTAAAGCTGCATAGAAAATAATTGTTTAGTAAATTTGTTGAAAAAATGTTATTTTTGTGTAAATTTTTTCTAATACAAATTTTTCAATATACTTTAATAATTCTTTTCATTAAGTTATCTTTAAACAAAAAAAAAAAAAAACAACTGAACTAAACTAAACTAAAAAAAAAAAAATAAATGATAGCAGGGGTGATCTTTTTCAACAAATATTACTAACGTGAAGTATTGCGTTACAAAAATGTAATTTTGAAATATTTAGGTATAATCATACTAATGCCATATGATTAATCGTAAATATTATTTCAGACTCAATTGGAGTTATAAAAAAAAGTACCAACAAACCTCCAAAAAGATACTCTGTTCTTTAAGTAAGCTTTCCAATTTTTACCTTTCCACAAATTCCCTATCTGCATACAACTACATTTATATATCATACATCACAATTTATGAATTTTATTCGACTTGATTTCTAATCCAAATCTAATTGGAAATTAAAAAAAAAAAAAAAATTAGTTACTAAGAAACAACATTGAACAACAGCCTTGGAAGCCTTCAACTTTTTTTAATTATATAGAAAGATATAGAATGTTAAACGTTTATTGCATAAAATAAAGTGTTTATAAACACCACAAAATTAATAGTTTTCAAGCTCGAGATTAACGTTCTCGATCAGATTACTTAACATTAAAGTACGTATATAATTTTTAAAGGCTGCTTATTATTATTATTATTATTTTCAAATGTTTTAGATTAAAAGTTAAAAGACAGGTAAGTATAACCCAACATCGGAATTTTTATGCTCAAGATCCAACGAATATTAAAATTCGCTTTGTTTCAAAACTCAATCTCGCAATACAAGCTTAATGTAAATATAAACAGTAATACCAGGAGCTTGATTTGACGGCTCATACCGCTTCTGTCAGTCGCGTTTCTTGAGGAGATTGATTTTAATAAGAAAGCAACAACTAGGGGAGATGTGCGAGACAGCTATGAGATTGCCGATATAATAAGCAAGCTAGAAATTCCTATAAACCAACAAAAATTCTCATACATAAGAAAACTCTAAGTAACTGTGCGCAATCTTGCAAACTGCTGGAGAGAAAAACAATCTTCGGAATATGGCGGTATCCTAAGATATATGTAACTGTTTTGTATTATAATTAACATAATTAGCTACTCGTGCTACAGACCATTTGCTAAACGTGCCTTAATAATTTACGAGAATTTCACAAAAGAATTATGTATTTAATGTAATGCAAAAAAGATCCTTTCATGATTTTCTCCTTATTTAGGTAGCGTTTTTATACACTTTTGAATAACTTAATTCCATTTACGATATAAACATGTAATAACGGTAATTAACTGGATTGGATTGGAAAGAAAACAGCGGAAATATTACTTTTTGCATTAATAGAATTATTATACGATTATTGTTTTATAAGGCATTTAATTCTCAATTATTTTTAAACATGTAAAATGTGTTCATTTAAAAATAATTAACACCTACCTATAATTTTTATTAAATACTAAAAAGTAATACTTTTTATTTTTATATATACCAACTTTCATAGAAATTACACAGGAACTTAGAAATATAGTTTGTATTCAAATAGCAAGTATTTCATTATTATCTATTAAGTTAAAAAAAAAAAATTACGTATAATCAGGAAACATGCCTTTTTTAAATGAAACGCTTGTGAATAAACATTCCTTAATTTTCTTCAGTTTCAAGGATTATTTTATCTTAAAGTGATGTGATTATATGAAAAATTTGTGAAAGAATTAAAGTGGATGAAAACAACAAGATCAACAATAAAAGAAGAAGGAGAATTTCGTGAGGTCGCAATTTGTAAGGCAGCCCATTATCGATTTATGGTAAGAATTTCTAGTCCATTAAATATTGCTTTATCAGATAAAACACTTCTAAGCTTTAGTTCTCAACAATAAAAATTCTGATCAAAAAAGAAATTTAATTCAGTCTTAGTGACTTCATGAGTTTCAGGACAATAATTTCACAAATAAAACAAAAGCCTTTCTGTAAAAATTGTATTATTATAATATTCAGTTTACGAAACTTGATATATCGTTATAAATAAATAATGAACCTGAATTTAACTTTTATTTTTTATTGAAAATAATTTTTTTATGGTTGGTCTTAAATCTTTACAATGTGGATGGCACACTATTGTAAACACTAAAGGGAGAAGACTTGAAAAAATTGAAATAATTTCAAAGATTTCTGGATTAGAGAAACAAAAGCAAAACTAAGTAATGATATTTAGAAAAGAGGGAATGTGAAGAACGAGTTTGTCTAGGACTAGTTGAAATTCAAAGGGCATCTTAGTTATTATATCTCTTCCAAAAACCCATATGTGATTTAAAGAGATCTTGAAACTTCATCTCTAAAATATATCTGAATAGGCAAGGCGTAATAGATCGACCACAGATAATTGGCACACCTGTATATAATATATATAGGAATGTTTTCAATTTTGAATATCAGCAAATCAATATAATATGTAGGAAAGGATATCTACAATCAATATGTTTCAGATGTTGTGTCGCGATATTTATTTGAAACTGATAGTCTATGCCATAAATCTTTCATTGGTGACAATTTCCACATACAAAAATATTTTCAATCGCAACGTAAAAGATACATGCAATAAATTTATTGAAATAGAAATTGTTATCTGCAAGACAATGTTAAATGTCGTCGAAGTCGACGTGATGCAAATTTACATACATCAATATGTAATCACACATTCGATAAAGAAACACACCACGCAGTGTGCGAAAGGTAAAATAAATTTCCGGCGTATATGTAAGAGGACGGTGCACATGTCACAACTTTTCCGTCGTCTTTGGTTTCATGGGAAAGGGTACGAGGAAAAACTGATTGATTTAATTGAATACGAAAGAAATTTGCATATGCATATTGTACGCGAAAAGAGGTAGCTGCACGTAAAATAAAATTCCGTGTGTATTTTGCATAAAAGGGTTAAGGGTTAGTCGTATATATCCCTTGTTTCATTCTTCTTTGAGTTGATTTATGGATTGCGTATGCCGTTATTCAAATGCAAGGAAGTATTTTATATCATGACCACCTGCGATGCGGGTTCCTATCCCACGAACCCTTCTAAAAGCTTTACATTCTTGATCTTACACAGCTTCTAATTTTAAATCTTGTGTGAAGGTTTAAGATATTTATTACCGACCAAATGTCTAAATGTACCGTTATTTCAAATGAGAAGTGTTACAAATTTGATTCGCATGTTCAATATGTATATATATTCTTGTAAATCCAGAACGAATACATTTTTTAAAATTATTATTCACGTTAGTTATTAATTTTCGTTTGGACACTAAAATTATTCTGTATAAATTGTTTAATGATTTAACATTTAAAATTGTAATTAATCATGGTCAACGTATATGTTCTTTAACTCTTAATATGCAAAGTTCATTTATATAAAATTAAAATAATACAGTAGCGTGATGAACAAAAATTATACGTCCATAAAAATAATTTTTCAGTTTAATTACAAAAGTGTACTCAAGTTGTGTACTCGAATTGGTTATACGTCAGGAACGAAAGGAAGCTTTTGTAGTTGTCGACGTTTCTGTTCCTGTTTCATCAGGACAATGACATTTTGATTTCCATTTTAACTTTTGTTAAAAAAATATATTTTTTAAATACATAATAATTCACTGTATTCACTTCCTTGTAGGAACTATTATCCGAAATAGTGATGAAAAAAAGAACCACCGTTTCTGTTGATTTACGTGTTTGCTGGTTGTATTAACTATTACATAATCAACAATTGTGTTTTTCGATAACTTAACTCCAGTTAATCGGAACTGATTCACGTCGTCAACGCTCTACACTTTAAAAATGACTTTTCTCCTCCGTCAAATAAAAATTGTAATTTATTTTAGTATATGTATAATTAGAGTGTAAATTACAAACTAATTTTTTAATAGTAGCAACACGCACTAAAGCAATAAGACAAAATTGCTTTCATTCACGAAACAGAAATAAAGTAGCGTAATTAGGAACACCTTGGGGAATTCAACAATTTGAAAGCATCTTATTTTGGTACATGCATCCGTGAATCATGGCATGTCCTTCCGGAATTTAGTTCAGGTGATTACCATTAAGCTCCACAATTAATAACCTCCCAAGGCTACTCGTTATGGGAAATTAAGTGGTAAAAGTTAATGTTCACTCGATTTTAATACGCGGGAATATAATTATGGACAAATGATCTTAATAACTATTGCCTGTAGTACGTACATTAGAATATGAATTAACTTTAATTACTAAAGAATTTCTGTACTTACTTTAATGAAAACGATTTTAACGATGGCATTTGTTTGTGTTAAAACATTCCTAAAAAGTTAAATTTAATGCATGCACGAGTATATATAGTTATTATCATCATTTACTAGGTTATCAGTTATAACATTAAATGTAACATTTAATGCGCAAGGAATGTCTTGTTCTAAGGTATCCCTGTCTAAAGGAATACATTCATCTAATTAATTCCGAAAAATAGCATTTGTCGAATACAAACAAAAAAAAAATACATTCAACGAAGGATTAAAATGGCATTAAAATTTTCTATAAAATAAAATAATTACTAAATTACAAAATTAAATATCGGTACGTACCAATTAGAAATTACTACGTTAAAATATTTTCAGTTTTAGTAGGTATTATTTCTGAAAACTATAGTGATTACATTTTAAGTTTTAAGTTTTACATTTTAAAGATTAATTTAAGTATTTTTTGAGCCAAGCGAGAATGAGTAGATAATTACTACATAAAGTAATAATTATCATACCTAACAGTGATATATGCTTTGGACAAGTGAAGGAATTAAGGTGTTTCTTGTATTTGGCTGATTACCACGTTCCGAAATGTCTTTTTGAAAAACACTAACGAATAGCTAATCGAATTTTCATTGTAGCTGACGTCACGTTACGATCATCGAACTTTCTCTTAACTTTCATTAGCAAAGAAGAACCCTGATCTTGTCCAACTTTTTCATCGACCGGGTAACCGAGTGCCGCCAGCCAATTAGTTGTAATTGGCGCCGCTTGGAGAAGGGCTAATGGAGAAGAGGCGCTTGCGCTTACTTAGACAAGACGATAGGTCGGGGAACTCAAGAAATTAATTCTGAGCGCTGCTAACGAACTTCGAGTTATTTCCGTGCAGTCATTCCCTAAGTAATGCCGGGCGTCGGAGGCGTCTACAGGCGCCGCGTCCTTCGAAGCTCAGCGACGGCAAACAAAATCGTATAAGTGAATAGATGATGTGTTAACGATGAATTGTCATTGTTTATTTATTAATGATAATAATAAGAAACTTCGCATAGTATATCACTGGTTCTTAGTTTAGTAGTATTACATAAAAAAAATTCTAGGTGCATGTGTGTTTTTATTTTAATGTATATTTTTTATCTATTGGGATTGTGGTTTTGACAATTTTTGTTTCTGTTACTTTTTTGTTTAAGAAATGCTGTTGCTACAACAAGACGGCTTTACATAGCGCGTTGATAAATATCGAATCACAAATTAATTTAATTACAAAACTGAACTGTTGAAATTTTGCAAATTGCAACTTTCATGTTCTTTTTTAATAAAAATAAAATTACTTAATAAAAATCAATTGTAATGAAAACTTCTTTACTAGAGTGTGTTGTAATTTATGCATTTTATTTGAATGTTTTATTGTGTATTTGTGTATATGTACCTACTTTATTTTTACATGAAAAGAAAATTATATAAAATCTGTAGTATATAAACGACGTTGATATTAAAATTCAAATAAAAGGGCTCAAAAAAATATTAGAAATTAATAACGACGAAATTAATATGTCGAAAATGATTTAAAAATTCAATTTTAGTGCTTCGTCACACGTTTGTAATTTTCTTAATTTTAGTGCTTTACACATCGAATTCATTAAATGGCATGAATCGAAAGCGGCATATCCGAAATCCAATCAAAGCTTCAATCTGATGGCGTAGTATATCAGATTCTAAAGTCTGCACTCTTTCTGCTAGTGTCAGGTCTCTTTCAATCTCGTGCCCGGCTGAATCCAGGCTGATTGATTCCAGGACTACAAGGACTCTAGGACTTGTAAGGACGAGACGGGCGAGGGCGGCACATCCAATCTCACCGCCTCTCGTGTGTCGCATACGTCACCAACCAGACAGATTTTATTGCCTTTTCTACCATTTTCAAGATAAAAGATGGACGGGTTTCGTTTAAATCAATGCTCTTGCGAGATAATTTGAATTTATATTCGCTCAAATTGCATTCTTTCATATATAAGAGATAACAGTAAGTCAAAAAAGATGTCAATACTTATTAACAAAATTAATTATAAAATATATAATATTTTTTATTGTATTTTATATGAAATTACGTTAATCTACATATCTTCTGCGAAAATAATGTTTTTGTTATCTTTAGAAAATATTTTCATTTTCTCTTTATATTATGTAAACATAGAAAGCTTGCGTGTTTGTGCTTCATTTTTTCTCAATAAACTAATTATTTAAAAAAACCTATATTTGAAATAATACATACACAAAACTAAAAAAAAAACATGTAATGTCTTCCCTTCTAATCGCTCTTTCTTTCACTTCAAAACTCCCACACCTTCCCCTGACTCCTGCCAACACACTTTCCAGCGTCTTCCCTGCTATCTGTCTTCTCCTGAATTCATTCTCACCACCAATGATCTGATTCGTCCCGTCTCTTCCACAAAATCTTTTCATTGCCACATATAAATCGTGCGATCACTCGATTCCACTTCTTTTTCCGTCTAGATACTCTAGTACCTTCCCAAATACTCCTTATATCTCTTGTACCTGGCGTTTTGTATTTCTTGTGATATCTCCTCTGCCCGATTGTTCCCTTCTATATCTCCATTGCGTTGTACCCGTCACCGCCTTCCATCGCTCGTCTTTACATTTCCACCATCGACCATCCAATTCTTTTGAGCCTCTCTTTTGTCTCTTTACCACCATCCTAATCTGTCGCCCCTCAAGCCGTTCTTCAATATCTTTTCGAACGACATTCTTGCCCAACTGCTTCTACTCCTACCCTCACCTCCATTTCGTATTTTACTGCCCTCCTGTTTCCACTTCCAGCTTTTCCTTTATTACATAGCATTGTTTTTGAAGATCGAACTTTACATTACATTACATACAGTCATTAATTTATAATTAAGAAGGTACTTCGCAGAGTAATAAATGGAGAAATTTGTGTTTTTCTGGAAAAAAATTGTTGCAACGTCCGTATAGTTTAACGTTATTTATTTAAGTTATTTAAACTTAACTACAGAATTACTCTTGTAATTTTTATTAGCGTCATAATTCCGTCGCAGATATCAGTTAAATTGTACAATATAATAATTTGACTTTGTTAATCAAGAAAATGCTATGTTTTATTAAAAAAATTAAACATGCGGTTCATATTAATTTAAACGCATATGCGTCGGGCATAAAAGGCCTTTGAGACCGCATGAAGTGAAACTCGTCAATTAAAAGTTAAAAATGACGTCGGCGACAAGCCGCACCTGTCACTGAGATAAATAATGTAAAGTACGATATATTATTTTAACAACAAATTATTGCTTGGAATTTCATTTACAAATTTAAGTAGGTGTCGCTCTATGACTATTAAAATTCTAATTTATTTTTATCTTGAAAATCCGATTTAAAGAGACAGTCTCTTTCATCGTTCCTCGAAGTGATCCTTCTATATTATTGTGTTTGTTTTCATTTTTTTTTTCATATTATTTAATGAAATAATTTATGTAAAGAACTCATTACTTTTAATACTCGACGAAAAATACCATAAGAGATTTGAAATTAAACATGCAAAATATACAAATTTCACAATTAAAACGATCGACGCCAAAGTAGGTTGTCCTGAACGGGAAATGTGAAGAGAAAAAGACGGTGGAAAATGGAAAGAATTGAAACTTGAATTAAATAAAACTTAATGAAATGACTGGTTTAGTGATTTAGTCAGTAAACTAGTAATCTCAAGGTCCAGTTCAGTGTGAGACATAGGAAATTTGTATCACAGATTTAATTTTGCATTGATTCTGACTGATTCCGACCGAA
Organism: Lethrus apterus; assembly: GCA_018397195.1. Lineage (NCBI taxonomy): Eukaryota > Metazoa > Arthropoda > Insecta > Coleoptera > Geotrupidae > Lethrus > Lethrus apterus. The sequence continues at coordinate 4,120 of JAFFZR010026371.1, read as the reverse complement.
TGCTGGTTTAACATCTGTAAGAGGGCAATGACAAAACTAAAAATTTCTCCCTCTCAGTCCTGATGAGTTCTTTAAACTTAGGGCATAAATAGAGGGAAAAGAGGAAAAAGAAAAAAAAAAGAATAGACGAATTTTATTGGCTATTCACAGAGAGAATATCTAGAGAGTGAGTTATGTAATGGATATAAAAGAAAGCTTTAATATGTTAATAGTAAAACATGGTGAGAAGAACAAAGGAAGGAAGAAATGAGAGTAATGCCAAAGTCGAATGTATGTATACACATTTATTTTTTAATATTTATTAACTAATGAATATCGTGATTTGAAAAAATTACAAAACATTTTACATATTTTAAATGTAATTAAAAAAAGTATTGTGTTATTTTATTGTATTTTTTACTTCTTAATTAAAGTAAGTAATTTAATTGAAAGTAAGCAAATCTCAATTTGTGTTAAAAATCTGCATACAACACGGAATAGGTAAGAAATAATCATTAAAACGCTTCTATTGTTTAGAAGGCTACGAAGAACACTTACGTGTTCACAATAGAGGGCAATACAAAGGCTTGGAGATTGATCGGGGCGCACACCCTTTCCCGGTGTGCGGCCCCGCGCGTCCCGTGTGCTCACGGTTACCGTAGCAACCCGGGTTTGTGGCCATTTGAGCCCCTTTATTCTGCGGTATTCATCTTCGACAATTGAATGAGTATTCAAGTAGATAATGATATTTGCATGTTGATGATCTAAGTGGCCGCTTAATCGATGTTTCTAATCTACAACGTGCACTCTAATCTAATTTAGTACATGCTTATACACGAATTAGTTTTTAGTGAGACATTTTAGTAAACAGTGTAATCGTTAATAGTAATACAATTTTTACGACTTAAAATTTGAAGAATATCATTAGAAATCATCAAGGAAAAATTAGAAAAGATGAAACATATTACGTTAAATAAAAAACCCTCTTTCATATAATTCTTATTTCTTAGTATGTACATTGTAATTTATATTAGTTTATTTTGTTCTAGTAGTAGTTGTTCTTTAATTTCTACATACCACTTGATCTAATTTTCCTCTTTTACTTTTTAATTAATTAATACTAATTTATATTTTATAAAATCACGAAAGTAACACATTTTAATTAATTTTTGTATCACGCAAAGAATCTTCTTCTTTTTTATAACCGATTTAAAAGCTTCTTCTTTGGCATTAAAGCATTGATTTCTGCCTTTCTCTCTTGAAACTTGAGTTTTTCTCGTACATTATCTTATATTCATTTTTATACATCCAATCATTTCATTCTGGGTGCTACCTTTCCAGCAAGTTGCCATATTCTTAGTTGCTCTTGTATTTTCCTTCTGTTGACATGCCCCAACCATCCTAATCTTTTACCTTTTATGTATTTGACAATGCCAGCTCCTTCATTTAGTTTTGCATTGGCCTATGTACCCTTCGCAAAATTTCGAATATCTGGAGACGTTTTTCATTATCGATTTCTCATATCCATACGTTACTTTGGGTCTAATTAGGGTTTTGTATATATTTTTTTGATCTTGTTTAATGATTTAGACGTCATTATTTTTGTTTGTTAAGGTGGTAATAATGATTTCCACGTACAGTACGTGACATGATTTCATTGCTTGTGGAATTAGTTTTATTGATCTCTGCGCCTAGATATTTAAAGACTTCTAATCGATTGAAGATTTAGTTTCGATATTATTTGTTGTACTTTTGATTTCTATGAACTCTGTTTTCATTCATGCCGGGATCTCTCATTTGAGCCTCTAGATAGGATTTTACTGTTTCTTCTAGTTGTGTAAGCATTGATTTGTTGTGAGTTGGCGTCAATATTAACGATGATATTGATTTGAACGAGGTTGAATTCTATAGGCAATAATGCGTCACCTTGTCGCACTTCTACGTTGATAACCAATGGTAGTTTTGCATCTACTCTAACGTCGTTTTTGACTGACAGATACAGAAAGTAAGTTAATGATGGATGCTCGTGTTTCAGACGGGTTCAAAGTAAATAAAGGTCTTAGGCAAAATAATCTATTATCTACCTTATTATTTAATCTAGTTCTTGAAAAAAGCATTTAGAGAAAGCAAGATGAGAAGAAATGGCACTGTATTGCCTGGGCTTTATAACATATTTTCCCTGATTCGTCAAAGAAATTGTCTGCTTAATTTCTTTATAGATAAATGCTTTCTAAAGGTTTAATCTCAGTAATTTTTGCGCCTGTTTCTTTCCTGTTAGGTCTTTTTTTACTTTGTTTCTTTTCCTTTTAGTTGATCTGTCGACCTACGTGGATCAGTGTACTACGTTATTTGACGTGGTGCCATGTTTTCAGTTTTAATAACAAAAATCTGCATATTCCTGTGTCTACGTCAAATGATTTTCTATAGTAGTAGGATTATTATTTTTTTATTGCATTTTTAATGGTTTCATGGCGTGTGGGCTTACATACGTCTTAGAAATAAAAGTTGTATGAAAAAAATTGTTAGAAAAAGTATAATCATAAATAACCTTATTTAAAACATGCATGACGATAAATTTATTCTGCGTAACGTTTCGTAAAAATAATTATAGTAATATTAATAATGGCTCATATTAGTTTAATGAAACAGCGTTCAAGCAAAGTAATGCAATTAACGAACGCTACGGAAAAGGAAAAGTGTTAATAATTGTCGATTGAAACTTAACTGCACTTTGTAATAAGAATTAAAAAATGTGTTTACTTTAAGGCGTAGTTGGGGAATTCCTTCAGCACTTTTATTTCCATGTTTAATTACTTGGTCACGGAGGTAATAATCTTTGTTAAATACTTATATTTTACGCCCACCGCGCCCGTCCTCGGTATAAACCGACCGTATTATATTTTAACTTTTTAACTATTTAACTATTTTAATTAATTTGGAATTCCAATAGTGGTTTTACTGACACGTTATATATTGTCTCATATTTTTCATTTACTTCAATTCGCGAAGAAAGAATGTAATATCGTTCGTCTGTGCAATTTCGCCTATTCCGTAATATTAAAATTTATTTTATAGTCGTTTTGAGGAATTAGTAAAATGCAATATTAGTAATTTAATTTCAATTTATTTCACGACGTGCACTTCAAAAAATATATTACTGTAAGTATTTATTTTATTTGGTAATATTACCTCCGTTGGTATTTCTACTATATTCAGTTACATATTTGGGTGGACAGTTAATAAATTATTTATTTCATCATAAAAAGGTTTTACGTTGGCTCTTGTCACATACAGCCTATTCACGGGAATATTCTACAATAGCAAACTTTTTTATTTAAAGAGATACAAACTTGGTTAAATGGACAAAGTTTACGTACTTGCAATGCGCATTTTGCGCAATAAATGATAAAACAAAAGAACATCGCGTTGCTAAGATACAAGCATAACGATTAACTTTTTAAATTGAACACCCGGTATATTTTTATATTTTTAAGTTGCTCTGGTTGCCTGCTATAATTAATTATAAGAAAATTTTTGTTTAAAACCGCTATTAAAAGAGTTTTGGAGAAAATAGTTTTGCAAATTTCATTATATTATTTATAATAGTAATAAATAACATAATTTATAACACAATTCTTTTATTGTTATTGGTGCAGTCCGAAGGATAAAAAAAACATTTGTAAAACAAAATCTTGCACGTTGATCGATAACAGTTCTCTTGCTTTTTGAATTTTATTATTTAATTACTTTTTTTTAACTCATTAACTAGCGATCCTAGAAAAAAATTGTTTTATAATTAATTATAGCAGACAACCTGAGCAACTTAAAAATATAAAAATATACAGGGTGTTCAATTTAAAAAATTAATCGTTATGCTTGTATCTTAGCAACGCGATGTTCTTTTGTTTTATAATTTATTGCGTGAAATGCGCATTGCAAGGTATTTAAACTTTATCCATTTAACCAAGTTTGTATTTTTTTAAATAAAAAAGTTAGCTATTGTAGAATAATTCGTGAACACCCGGAATGCAAGAAATTATTGTTCCTTAACTAGCGATCCTAGAGAAAAATTGTCTTATAATTAATTATAGCAGGCACTCAGAGCAACTTAAAAATATAAAAATATACAGGGTGTTCAATT
>JAFFZR010026369.1:0-19705 GCA_018397195.1 Lethrus apterus | reverse complement strand
CAAGGAACTATAGAGTGAAAAAATATTGTCTAGCTGAAGAAGCATGATTGGAATTACTAACATACAAAAGGGGGTACAGTAACAGGAATAAATGAGGAGGACAGCCAGGTGGATAACTATGGGAGAATACTGGAGAAAAATGTAAACATCTGTATATGTATATCTCTAAGGAAAACATGATGTGCAGGAACTTTATAAAAGGGCATACAGAATGTGTAATAAACAAGGGACTGGAATAAACATTTGATAAATGGATTGAAGAGTAGGAAATATATGTGATAGGTAAATGGATGTTGAGATGAAAATGAAGAATTGGAGTGCTGGAGGACAGTCAGTATATAATAGAAAATGTAAAAACTTTTAAGGTCAAAATACTTGCCACTAAAAATGGAAATAAAGCGAAGCAAGCAGCAAGAATTAAACATATGAATTTGGAAGAGAGTAAATAGGAATAATACAAAACTAAACGTAAACAATTTGGATATACAACTAATGTAAGAAACACAATACATTCATGGAGAAACAATGATTAAAAAAATGAATATATTTCAGAAGCGGAGCCAAGACAATAATTGGGAACTGCAGGGCTTTTAGACAAAATTGGGTAAAATAATGAGAAAACAACAATACAAGAAATTGTGTGAAGATGAACAAAAAAAAAGTTAAAGTTAAGAAAAGGTTTCTTAAAGGATTGTGTGTGGATGCAAGAAGAATGTGAGAAAATTAAAACAGAAGCGAAATAGTAACAAATAACTGAGAAATAACTGAGGAGGAAATAGTAAGATATTAATAAAATAAAATTTACCTCTAAACTTTGTAAGCCAGATACATCAAACAATACACCTGATTTCGATAAATTCTCTGTGCTGCCACCGATGCTTTTAACAAGATTTTCGTCCTTGTACTTGTTTAAAGCAACTTGCGACTTTGATCTCTTAACCGGATTTGATGGCGTCCACGCTTCATTGTTAGAAAACGACTCTGACCTCCCAATACCGTAGTTTGTGTTGAATGTATTTACGTTTTTATTCTTTTCGAAGAAACTATTCTTCAGTCTATATTTGCTCAACTCGTGCGGTTTTTTGAAAATATCGTCGGCGCTATTTTTTCGTATACTAAAGCTTTCACTGTATCCCTCTTTACCCATCGTGAAGTTATCTTCGCTTTTTTTTGCGTAAGTTACCTCACTGGTTGTTTTTTGCACGGCGACTTTATCTTCTTTCCCATTTTCATTTAAATCACGTTTTGGGCAAAATATACTTTCATTGCTAATTGCGTGCGTCGTTAACGTATCTTTTTCTTGTTTGTGGTTGCCATTTGTAAGAAGTGAGACATTTTCCGCATCAGATTTGTCCGAGACGTTATTTTCTATATTCAACGAACTTCGCCTGAAATCCGCGTTGCTTCTCACGGTATCATCTTCGAAAATATTAATTTTATCCTTTTTGACATCGTATGTGGTTATTTTAAAATTTGGCAAATTTTTATCGTAAGTCGTGCTTTTGTGTGTGTTTGTTTTAATTGGATTTTTTAATAACGTCGTCGTCTGTTGGTTACTGATAACATTTTCGAGTTCGTTCAATACCGTAGATTTTCTCGAAGCCATCAAGTTGTACGTTTGGGGGACACATTTGAGACTAGTGGCCAATTCTCGATTGTATACAAGAGATTTTCGTTTTTCGAGGTGTTCCAAAGTTAATTTATTGCAGATTTCTTTGTCCTCCTCGCTCAAAACGCTGTCGTTATCTATTTCTTGTGTGTTTTTCACCTGTTTTAATTTTTCGAACAATTCCGGACTAGTAACGACGGAATCTGGCACAGTTTCCGTATCGAAATTTGATGGAATGGCTGTTGCAACAGGGCTGGCATCCCTAAAACCCCTCGGTGGGGACGGAAGCTGATATTGCCAATCGCTTTCTAAATCTAAGTCGTTCTTCTCCAAGTTTTCTGTAGATATGTTCTCGCATATTCCACTGTCAACTTCGTTTTTGTTATCACAGGTAGACAAACTGACTTTATCTGTATGTGTTTCTTCAATGGAGTGTGTGGATTCGATTTTTAGCTCGACGGATTGCGTTTCATTTGAAATATCCGGCGTATTTACGGGCTTTGGTGTTTGCTGGAGAGATACGCTTGTCCTCACTGAAGAACTGGACGATTGAGATTGCGTTGATGGCAAACTTTCTGGGGGTGTTTGATTCGTTGGAAATGTTGACGTTGATTCTGCAAGTGATTCAAATTGTAACAACTCAAAAAGAAATTAATATGTTGGTTATAGATGGCGATAGTAAATGCGAAAAAGTTTTGTATGTGTATTATAAAGAGAAGTATTGCAATCAAGACCGGCCACAAGCTTGTGTAACTGTAAGTGATGAGCCCTACAGGTGCTGAGCTGGCCTTCACTGCAATGAATAAATGAGTTGAAAGCGAAAAATTAGTAACATGCCTGTATCAGAAATATCACCAATGACCCATCTACTTCTACCCATTAAGCTATTGCTGGAGATCATTGAAATATCATCTAATTCCTGTGTATTATGCCATTTTTTCATATTACCGATTCCCATAAATCCCGGTAGACTATCCACACTCCTTAAGCTACTAGCAGACTGATTTTTCACAATACTCCCTTTATTGTTGTCGACATCTATGTCTAAATTATGTATTTCTAATAATTCGTTTACCCTTTTTTCTCTATACTTCTTGCCGGTCTTTTTCGAAACAGATTTTTTGAAGAATTCTTCGTTAAAGTCGTTAATTTCGTAGTCGTTGACGTGACCGGATTCCGCGTCGCTCATTTTCGAGCTCATAGACGGATAGTCAGCCAATTCGCTGGTTCCGCTGGTAAAACTAATCGTTTCCCCATCTTCGCTCTCAAACCCGATCAAAGACGTCCCTATTTGGAAACCTCTCTTTCTGCTCAAGGTGTCGAAACCGGGCAATTTCCGCTTTTTCGGAATTACGCCGACAATTTCCGGTTTGGATCCTTTGGAGTTGACGCTCCCCAGCGATAAATCGCTTCGCAAACTGTCCATGGAACCGAAAGATTTTTGCTGCGAATAAGAATCACTGGATAAGTATGAGTCGTCGTCTTTTGTTACCATTGGTGATGGACTGAAAGAATCGTACGATGCACCAACTTCGCCGCGGGTATATTCAGTCGATTTGTTATTTGAATTTAATCTTTGAACATTTGCCTCTTCCGAAATTACCAATTCAATTTTTTCAGCCGAACGATTAGTCTGCATTTCTGTTTGTTGCAAATCCTCAGTATCATCAAAAATTCTGGTTGCTTCATCGTTCATGGCTTCATTAATGTCACTGTTGACATCCTTAGAGAGGATGTCGAACAATACCTCATTTACGATTATTTCTGTTGATAATTGCGGCGAAGATTGTAAATCAGACATACTTTTGGTTCTGAAACCTTGAGATGCTGTGTGTTTAAAACGCCTCGGTACTGGTATTGGGATATTATCGCTACAACTTCTTGCGATAGCTGTGGATACTAGCATGCAAAATAAAATGTTAGTGTTAGTAGTAAAGAAATATTTACATAAAGCTAGTGAGAGATTATTATAGCCAAGCATTCATTATTTTAATGTTATTATGTGGCAAAGCAGAAAAAAAGAATTAAAGATACATCATAAAAAATATTTGAATGATTTTTTCTAAGTAATTTTTTCAACCTTTCCGTCGATTATTTTGTTCAACTTTCCCAAAAAGCTCTTCCAGTTTTCGTCGTCTCTGAAAATTTTATTCGGACAATCAAGTGATTTTATATTTGCCGAAATTTGCTCAGGATTTGTTTCATTGGAATTGGTTTTGGTCGCGTCATTACGAGACATTGAAAATCTGGGTATATCGTCGGAATAAAAATGTTGAGTGAGACTTATCTTCGAAGGCAAACGTTCAGAATTGGATATTTTGTTACCCTTGGGGTTTATCTTTTTGAAGAAGTTGGATTTTAAATTTTCGAAACTGCGACACTTTGCAACGTCAGTGTTTTTATGTGAAGTCTTCAATGTATCGGAGCAATAATTAAAATTATTTGATTTTAAGTAAGTGGAATTTTTTTTGGGCGATTTAATATTACTAATGTTAGGCAATGACAAAAATGCATCGTTTGTTTTAACTTTTTTCATTGGCGATAGGAATCCAAATTTTGAAACGTTCTGATTGTATTTTCCTTTCTTGTTTGGAGAACAATTTGGCGGAGTGGGTGACACGCAGTTTATTTGGTATACTGGAGGGTTTACTAATTTTGATTGGCGGAAAATTAATGATGTATCTTGCAAATTTACTGCTGTTAAGGGTGTTGAGGCAACTAAAAGGGGATACTTAACGTGGGAAAAATCTAAAAATCGCGAGGACCTACCTTTTCGCATTTCTACATTTTGACTAGCGACTACTGTGGGACTAGCGTTTTCAGCTTTTGAAATTTCTGTTTTTAATACTGGCTGGGGCGGAGGGGGTGCTGCTTTTTTCTTTCGACCTAAAACAATATTAAATATAATTAGTATAACTAATCAATTTTAGGAAACATGTCCCAAGGTTTTTTGACAATTACTTACTCGTGAAAGCCAAACTGGAGGTGGATTTTGACTCTGATGTCATTTTGATCAAGTTTCCAGTACTTTTGCTATGTTCCCCGGATAAATTTGCGGAATCAGTTACATCTTCGGTCGTCGTTATGGTTTTAGGTCTTCTAGGCAATGAAGTGTTATTGCAGTTTTCGCTGAGAACGGACGCTTCGTGATAGCCGCTACTATCGCTGCTGTTTCTCGAATGGCAAATGGTCAACCCATTTTCGACTTTTTTCGAATCGGAATTTTGAGAGCGTTCGCTAATTTGACTCGTGGGTTTTTCATCGGACGACCGTCGCTCCTCCACCATTTGAGGTGGTTTCGGTGCGGGTCGTCGTTTCCTCTGCGGAGGTTTGGGTTTTTCCGGAGGTGGGGGTTCTTTGATTATGGGAGGCTGAAAGGCGGGTGGAGTGACTGATCGTGAATCGTCGCTATGTGTCGGTGATATCGAACGCGTATCGCTGGATACCGATCCCGTTGTCGTCATCGCGGGATTCTGGAATACAAAAAAAAATACAATTTCGGTTCGTGGATAATTTTTGTTTGCAACATTTTACAAAGTCAGGAAACAAAGCAGCACATAAATCAAATGTATCAGAAATCACCGCTGTTAAAACCAATTAAGATAATGGAGACTACACATAAGGAAAACTGATGAAAACTGAGAACTGATTGAGGAAAAGCAGAAACCTTTGGCGAATACCTGGAACAAGCATTCAAACCTCTACTATCAGCAGCAGAGACAACAAAGCTTAAATTGAACAGAGAAATGGGGGAAAATTCAAAGTATTGTATTCACTAAGTGTCATGAAGAATCACCAACTTCATCTACGACTAATAATATACCGTTTCAAAAAATCTATGATGGGATAGACAATTGAAAAGATGCGACAAATCAATATACTCATTCCCATGTAAACACTCACCGGTTTTCCTCGTTTGAATATCAAGTTGAAGACACCTCCGCCCGTTTTCGCTTGAAATTGTTTGCGTTCTTCTTCTTTTCGGAGCGCCATTATGTCGCTCGTCGAAAATGCCTGCGTTAATCTCCCCGAACCTCTCGATACGACGTATATTTCCGTTATCTGATAGTCGCTTAAGGTTAGTTTCGGATCCAACACCTCATCTAGATTACCTGGAAAAATGTTTCGCATTAAGAAACTTTTTTGTTTATTTTTTTTGCGCCAAAGACGAATTTATGGCGACGGAGTGCGCAACAAAATTCGGCGTACGTGTGTATAGGTAATATGAGTTTTCATATCTTCATTGGCGTTATCATAATTTTATTGTTCCTTATCTGTTTGGTATGTGTGCAGTTGCTTTATGCGACAGTGACGATAAGCGAGTGTCGAATACTAAGTCTTGTATCAGGTGTACAAAATTACAGTAAATAATCGTTGCTGTAGTGTTAGACAATGTTTTCGTGAAGGCTGGTTAGTTAATTAAAAAATATTTTTTTGCGAAATGACAACACTTAAAAAGTGAAAGTTCAAACAGATCAAATTATTTCAATAAAACTTGAAAATATGCAAGGGCCTCTATTTTCAAGAATTTTCATGGATTTTGTTTATGTAAGAAAAGACGTATAACATTTGTTAAATGTATCTATGAAAATGAATTTATTATATCTGCATTTTCTGACAACTTTGCATAATGAATTAGTACTTTAATTAAAAATAATTCATAAACATTAAAGCAAGGAAATAATGAAAAGTAGCAAAAAAGACAAAACAAGCAGTAATTTCCGATAAATGACGATAACAACTTTGTTAATGGAATCCGCATTTGGATTTTTTAAAGTTATAGTATGGTAAAGATAAGATTCTTTTTTTGTTTTATGTTATCGAAAATAGTTCAACTGCATTGAAGAAAAAAGATATTTTCCTAGAGATGTCAATACTTTCAAAATTAAAAAAAAAACTGCATATGAACTGTTCATTTTCTATGTGCGCTTCTCGTACGCAAATTGTAGAAATATTGTATTTTTAACGTGAAGTGAAGAAATGTGGCAAAACTTTTTGAAAAATGTACATACAATGAAGAAAAGTGCCAGGGTGCAAACGGGAGCAATATTTGAATTACAAATCGACAATTAAGCGCTCGTGCCGAATAACGCGGCTCAAAAACGAACTTTTCTGGAACGCAATACACAAGATTTGCATGAAATGCACGCGCCGAATTTTTTAAAATGCGAGTTAGAAATTCCTGTTTCTGATGACATAATTCGCCGAGTTGGTCAATTTTCTGGCCGTTCACATCTTTTACAAAAAAAAATGTGCAGGCAATAAATAAAGTTGATTGAATATGTATTTTGTGTATTGGGAGCAATACAGGTGCCGCCGATAGTGGAAAGGAAAGTGAATATTGATAACTGATGTATTTTTATAAAATGTCTTGCAAAATGTTGTTAATTGACAAAGATTAATGTTGATTATCGTATAAAGCTTTTAGTTTTATTTAAAAATGTATCTTTAAGATACCTATACAAGGAAGCATACATTCAAGTTTTTCAAATGCTTTTGATATTTTAAAAACGCCGAAGAAATTATTAAGCCTATTAAGGTGATAATTTTAAAATTTTAAAATAATTTTTATTTGTTATATTGAAGAGCAGAATAAATTATTAAAATGTGTGCTATACCTGGATGTCTAAATTCATATTTCAAAGCATCTAAATCTTTTTCCTTGCACACTTTTGACATGATATCTTCCAGATAGACGTTTTGGCTCACTCTGGTGACATAGAGTTGATTTCTAGGCAGGTGAACCTTCAGCCTGAAGGTACTTTCAAACGGCTGATGTCCAGGCAGTGCTGCGCTTCTCGATACGGGCATGTTTCTGTTCTTCGGGACGACTTTTATGTGTTGGGTGTCGAGAGCGCCGATGGGTGTGTTTGGTTTGTAGGGAAGAATTTTATCGCTTATTCCGGCAGATGGAGCCATCTCCAACGCTTGAATTATGTGTCCGGATAGTTGTAGATGATGGACGGTGACGATCTGGACCAATAAATCCATCATGGGCGTGCTGGAATTTAAAAAAATACAGCAAAAAATCTAGGAACGATATAATGAAATTTAGAGAAAAATAAATAAAATATTTTACAATTAGTTGTTAATCGATATCGCAAATTAATTTTTTGAATGAAAGTAGAAAATGGGATTCGTCTCAAGTTTATTATCTTTTCATAGATTTATAAAGAGTATATTTATTTCAATGAAACATCGTATGAAACTCTCTTATAACTAACACATATATTACGTAAAAAATCCATTGACTAATTAAAAATTTTGAAACGACACCGTATAGAATCGTATGCAATTATTCTAATTGGATTTGCACGTCGGAATTAATGCAACCGAACCTTGGCTTCGATGTCAAAGTAATTAAGTAATCGTCGTGATTAAAATAATAATTCTTAATCATTGTAATGAGAAACAAACGAAATGAAATCTTGAAAAACTTTGTTCATTATTTGCAAATTACTTTGCGAGACTGATCGTGAATAAATCTATGGAAAGAAGATGGGCAATTATTTTTGATTTTTGCTCCAACAAAGTTTTATTGGTTGGAAGCTCAAAAATAAAAGATGAATATTTTTTTTATGTGATTAATGTTAATAGCCACTTAAAACATTTCGTATATAATAAAAAATAAACTAGAATATTGACATTTGACGAATAAAAGGGTTCCTCAAGGCTCCATTCTACGGCCAATACTTTTCGTCATTTCTATCAGTGATTTATATGAAATTGATATTTAAAATGATAGTTAAAAACGAAAATAATTAATTCATCCGGACAGCCAAACAATTCAAAAAAAGTTGAGTTCACAATTTTAATTTAAAAAAAAAAAAAATCAATAAACAAGTTACATTTCATAAGAAAACAGTTGAATCATTGAGTTAGCTGGTAAGGGTTCTTTTTTATTACTTTATCATTATATTTTAAGAAACTTAAAAACATTTTTACAAGAAAAAATTAATTTTGAATCGACTATCACACATTATTAATTTATGTATGTTAATTTATATTATAAACTTCATAAATTCATAAGTGAGGTGTTCTTATCGTATGCATCTGGTAAAACCAAAAAAAAAATTGATTAGAAACAGACCACACTTTCACAGTGTTATTTTTAACCCAATTGGTACTTACGTCGTTTCGCGCGAAAGCAAACGACGAATATATAAACGCGCGAAAACCTTAAATTATATATCAATACGGACAGCCGGTCACTCAACCAACATGTTCAAACTCGTAATAATCGCACTTTTGATCGCAACCGCATACGCAGGATGGGGTGGCGCACGCAGTTGGGGCGAGCGCAAAGAAATGCGATGGGGTGGATGGGGCGGTAGAGGAATGGAAGGTGGAAGAAGAGGATGGGGACGTCGCGAATTTGACTACTTTGCGCCTGCCAAATACGAATTCAACTACGGAGTAGAAGATATACACACAGGTGATCACAAACAACAATCTGAAGTCCGACACGGCGACAGGGTCGAAGGAGAATACTCCTTCTTGGAACCGGACGGTACTAAGCGTACTGTCTACTATGAAGCCGACGACAAGAACGGTTTCAATGCTAAAGTTGTGAGACGTGGTCCTGCCCACCACCCAGAAGGTCGCCGATGGGATGGTGGTTGGGAAGAAAGAGGATGGGAAGGTGGCAGAAGAGGAAAATGGTAGTTCAACAATAAAAAACGAAAACGAATTATGAAAAAAATACATAAATGTACTTTTACTGCATAATTATGTACAAATGTTTTAGTTTTATTTAACAATAAAGTCACATGGTCACAATTTCTTTTTTATGGCAGATTGTCAGTTTCCGTTGGCAAAAATCGGGCCCTGCAAATTTCCTAGGAAGACCTAGATTCGCAATTGAACATATACATTTACCACTACTTGAATGTTCGTGATTCTTTACGGTCAGTCTTGGGTGGGAAATTGTGGAGCAACACACTATTTTGTAAAATATTGTTTTGCAGAGTCAAGACTCTGGAATTAAAATGAAAGGACTCCAGGTGTAAGTAACGAATGAAGAAGGGTATAAAAAATAGCATTATCCTTTCGCAACAACTTAAGCTAACTGTCCATCATATTGTTGAATTGTTTAGGATTTGTTTGTGGTTTACTTCCAGTAGCAACTTAGAATATTCACTCAGTTTAAAGCACCAAAATTATACATTGCTAGATGAGTGATACTTATTTTTTCAATTTGAATGTGTCATACATTTTTACCGAATCAGAAAATTTTGTCAACAAAGCTATTTCTCAATTTGCATTTTTTTGAAAAAATATAAGAATACTTGAGGTTATCTTTCACAAGTAACGACCATAAACGTATAACTGACATTAATTTAAAACATGTGAAATATAGCATGTTAAATAAAACAATAATAAATAAAAGAATAATCTATTAATTTTGTCACACAGTAATTAAATATACATATTTCAGTTGATACACGAGCTTTATACTTCATCATTTTGGCTCTAGAGCGTCGGACCTCCTCATTAAGTCATAATTAGCTTGATCAGAATGATCCTGTATAAATATAAACATCTGAAATAAAACATTCGACGATAACTTCAAACCCTTTTGCTCGAATCTTTTTTATAAGATTATAAGGTAGATGCTCGGCATGCCATATAAAAAATTAATTGGAATTTTTCTAATTGAATTTATCGAATTCTGAAACCTTATGGTGTTTTATTTAGAGCAGGGATGTGCAAGGTGGGGACTAGCCCTCGTCGTGTGGTGCGGTTTATGATGTGAGGGCTCGACGTTAATTTAAAAAAATAATAATTTTTAATTTATATTAACATTTTTTGTATTAATATAAAAATCTTTAATTAGTTCGGATAGTTGAATATTTCTGAAACAAATTCAGGAAAAATTAAAAATAAGAAATATGTTTACACCATTAGAGTCTAAGGCCGAGTTGCACCAACGCAAATTAGTTAATCCCTGATTATTTTCTATAGGAACAATTATTATAACAATAGACATAACAATGGTTTCTATAGAAAATAATACAGATTAATTAATCGTGGCTTGGTGCAACTGGGCATTAGACATAGTTTCATAGTGGCACATTTCTCTTTAAAAATGGTGGAGGGTAGACAATAATAGCTCAACGATAGAATACTAATTATTTGTTTAAAAGTTTATATGAAGTATATTAAACAAAATATAAAAATGTACCCCAATGCGAATCTATTTTATTGTGTCGATGCGACGCTACATAATAAAAAAATTCCACACCTGTATAAACATTTTTATCAAGTATATGATTATCAGTCGTCTAAAATAATCGTATCAAATTGTACATTATATTTAACTCAAAAATATTTTATGCAAAGCAAGTACCAGTATGTAACACAAACACATTTTTGATCCGTACGAACGATACTTTCCAATTGCCAATATGCACCCACTCGATATTCACACAGAGTGAATGCCGTCGACGAATATATAAGCGCGCGAATTTCGGGAATTATTCAGTACAGTTCTTGTACATTTGGTCATTACGAACATGTTTAAATTCGTAGTACTTGCTCTGTTGGTAGCATCCGCATATGCAGGATGGGGCGGTGGACGCAGTTGGGGTGAACGCAGCTGGGAAGGCGGCAGAGGAAGATGGGGAAGTGACATCGGACGCGGTTGGGAAGGTGGTATTGGACATGGCTGGGAAGGTGGTCGAAGAGGATGGGGAGGAGGAGGAGGAGAATGGAAACGTCGCGAAGTTGACTATTTTGCACCAGCAAAGTACGAATTCAACTACGGAGTAGAAGATAAACACACAGGTGACCACAAACAACAATCTGAAGTTCGTCACGGTGATAAAGTCAAAGGAGAGTATTCCTTCTTGGAATCAGATGGTACACACCGTATTGTCCGCTACGAAGCCGATGATCACAACGGTTTCAACGCTAAAGTTATAAGGAAGGGTCCAGCTTGGCATCCAGAAGGTCGTCGTTGGGAAGGTGGTTGGGAAGGCGGTAGAGGAGGAAAATGGTAACATAGCACCGAGAATATATAAATAGGAGACCTGATTATATTGTTTATTACAATTTAAAAATGTTTTAGGTTTTTTTTTTGAATACATCAATAACAACGATTTTTTTTATTTGTAAAAATAACCCATAATCCCACCTCACACCGCAACAAATAATTGATTAATTATTCGCTGTGGTGTGTATTCGTTAAAGGTAATATTACTAATAAACACACAAGTGACTACAAAGAGTAATCTGAATTTCGAGGCGGTGGCAAAGTCAAAGGAGAATACAGAACTTAAACTTCTTGCTGTTTAAGCTGCTCCGACCAAAACAATAATCGCCGCCCATCCAGAAATCTTAAAAATTCTTCAATCAGCTTTAAAAAGACATACAAAATTGGTTTCTGTCTCTTGCAACTCTTGTTGGCTAATTTTTAATCCTTTTAGTTTTCTCGATTGGGACGAGGAAAAATTGGAAACAGAGATAAGTAAAATGTGACATCCACGTCCACTAAAACTGCAGACATTCATATAAGCCGATAGATATTAGCAAACAAGTTTCACTGACAGTAAGTTATGGAACATGACATATAAAATAAATAGGAAGCAACTTGAATCAAGCAAGCAATATAATACAAACATAGACATAAATATTTTTTTATTTCATATACGATGATTACAAAACATTGTTTAATTTTAGATTTACAAAATTAAAAATATTTTTCGTGGTTTCTATCTTGCAGGTTGCAGCTTTTCACGAAAATTTTCATTTTACGAAGTATTTCGTCAGCACTTTGGTGGGCAAGGGCAAGGGCATGGACAAGGGCATGGTGCGCAACAAGGTATGTAATAACAGCAAGTTGGAGGACAACACGGTGCGCAACAGGGAACGCAGCAGGGTGCACAACAGGGAGCGCAGCACGGTGCACATGGCGCACAGCAGGCAGGTGGGCAGCAACTTGGTGGGCAGCAAGACATCTTGGTGGTTTTCGAATAAAAAAATTAAACTAAAAATTTAGATTTGTTTCAGCGAAAAGTTCGCGACTTGTTTGTTGACGTTAATGTTTGTTTATACGTTGCTAATTAGATTTTGTTTCAATATAATCTAACATCCGTGCAAACTCTCATCCCCGCCGTCTTTGCCAGAAATCATGATATAAATAATAGTAGCTATGCCAACGATGTTTTGATGAAGTAAAATGTCTACCTTATAGTCTATTCTGTGTATATTTGATGACGTAGACTGTATTATAGTCTGTTCTGTATAGATACTTTGACTATTTCCAATTGAATTGCATTCACGGCTACAGTTCGTGATTACCTCTTGCAGTTATGATGTTTCTGTTTCCTTCATTTTTTGTTCATAGATTTACCTCATTCTTAAACTTTATTTCTCCTGGTCCATTATAACCTCCAGCTGTTTCTTCATGTTAAACATCTCAACTTTTTCTTCAATACAAAAACAACACAAATATATGATTTTTTTTAAATAAGATAATGTATTTTATTGTCAAAAGTACTGTAAGAAAAAACATTGCATCGTAAACACGACTTCTAGCCGATTATATTCGCAACGAAAACATTCCATTTAAACATTTTTTCGAATAATTATTTAATTTTATATTTTATAAAGCAAAGTCGATGCAAATTTAAAAACACGTCTTCATGTCAAAGATCTTACATATGGTAATTTGTTACTTACAACAAAAATAAACAAACTGGCCATAATTATTAATTTAAAAAGAAAGCTAAGATATGTAAAAAAACGTAAATTACAACGACATAACCGTGTCACTCCATTAAATTTATATACAGAATGTTCAAATTGAAGTCGGCACTATTACCAACTTTGTTACTACTAAAGATACGAGGTTGGTTAAATTACTAAAGTAGTAGTGTTTTTTCTTCCGATTACGATGGTAGAATTTTATAAACAATTAACTTCGCGTTTTCGGGATATTAAAAAAACAACTTTTTTAATGGAATAGCCTGTCTATTTATGTAGCAGTCGGTAGAAAATAAAATTTTGCACAAAATCTTCTTATACTACTATATCCCAAAAATAAAAAACAAACGAGCTACGATGATATTAATACAGGTCACCGCACATGCGATAACTTCGTTAGTAGAGAAGATACGGTTTTGGTCAATACATCAAAAATGTGTAGTTTTTTCTACTGATTACAATGGCATACTCAAAAAAATTGCGAGTCGCATTTTCGAACTAACAAAAAAAATGTTATGAGACACCTGTATATATTAATCGATAAAAAGTTAAATTTTACATAGAACACTCTTGTAATAGTACAACCTTGAGATGAAAGGTCAAAAACTTAGGACGAATTTTAATATAAAATAAGTAAATGAGTATCAAAGCAAGCAGTTCGAAAATGCGACTCGCAATTGTTTTTTTGAGTATGCCATTGTAATCAGTAGAAAAAACTACACATTTTTGATGTATTGACCAACATCCGTAGCTTCTCTACTAACGAAGTTATCCCATGTGAAGTGAACCGTATTAATATCGTCGTAGTTCTTTTGTTTTTCATTTTTGGGATATAGTAGTATAAGATTTTGTTCAAAATTTCATGTTCTACAGACTGCTACATAAATATACAGGCCATTCCATTTAAAAAAATGTTGTTTTTTTTAATATCTCGGAAACGCGAAATTCAATTGTTTTTAAAATTTTACCGTCGTAATCGGAAGAAAAAACACTACTACTTTGGTAATTTAACCAACATCGTATCTTTAGTAACAACAAAGTTGGCAATAGTGCCGACTTCAATTTGAACACGCTGTATACATATATTTTTTTGATGGCGTTTTCGGAAAATAGATCCGCCATTTTTGCGGCTTGCAACTAAATTAAGCTCTCATCCGTTAAAATTGATAAGTTATTTCAAACTGACTGTTCTTTCCTAAAAAAAACACACTTCTTACATTAATTATAATTTCGACATCTAAACGTTGGGACTAATTATTCCTCATTTATATCGGAGTTACGATTAAAACTGAGAATTCTTTGATGGAATATAAACTCTGATAAAGTATAAATTAATTGTAGAAACGAATCTGACCGTTCTAGGGCAAATTCTATTCTTTAACAAGTTGTTTTCAAGCAAACATTGTGATGAAGACGCATATATATTATTGAATAAACATTTATTTAATTCACTAGAATATACATACAACATTATGGAGAACATGTACAGTGGGAAATGGGGAAATAACTATAACCGTTACATGATATATGGCAGCATGAAATGATATTGTTCTAGATGAAAAATTACCATTTTCCTTCTCCTCTACCACCTCCTCCCCTACCACCTTCCCAATGACCTTCTGGATGCCAAGCTGGGCCCTTCCTTATAACTTTAGCGTTGAAACCGTTGTGATCATCGGCTTCGTAGCGGACAATACGATGTGTACCATCGGATTCCAAGAAAGAATATTCACCTTTAACTTTGTCGCCATGGCGGACTTCCGATTGTTGTTTGTGATCTCCAGTGTGATGATCTTCAACTCCGTAGTTAAATTCGTATTTGGGATAAGCGTATACGTCAACGCGACGATGTCCACCTTCCCATCCGCCCCGTCGACCTTCCCATCCAATTCGTCGACCTTCCCATCCACTACCTGCCCATCCTCCTCGGATACCTCCCCATCCTCCCCCAATACCTCCCCATCCTCCTCGGTTACCCTCCCATCCGCCTCGCCTTTCTTCCCATCCACCTCTTCGTCTTTCCTCTTCTACTTTTCGTCTCTCTTCTTCACCTCTTCGTCTTTCCTCTTCACCTCTTCGTCTTTCCTCTTCACCTCTTCGTCTTTCCTCTTCAACTCTATGTCTTTCCTCTTCACCTCTTCGTCTTTCTTCTTCAGCTCTACGAACTTCCCATTCTTTTCCTCTACCACCTTCCCAACCTCTACCAATATGCCAACCCCAGCCGCCTTCCCGTCCACCTTCCCAACCCCTACCAACATTCCAACCCCAGCCGCCTCTTTGTCCAATTTCCCAACCGCGTCCACCGCCCCAATGGCCGATGGATTGATCTGCGTTGGCCACTACAGCCACGAGGACTAACAATGCAATTTTAGTGAACATGTTAAGGCTGAATGTTGATGTACACTGATTCAAGAAAATCGGCTGCGTTATTTATATTACGATCTACGCCGTTAAACTCTATTACGATAAAGAAAAGTCCAGAAAAATTATTTGAAATATCTGGGTAAACATTTGCAATTTGAAAGTGCGTTAGTCGTAGGATCGGGTAGGTGTTGTTTCGTAATTGAAACAATTTAAGAGAATAAATTTGCACCTAATTATTTGCGTATTTATAAGACGTTGTTAATTAACAGATTTAGCAATTATTTAAATTGAAGTAAGAAGTTCACATAAAGTGTAAAATTTATAATTAATTTCAATTTTATAATAATAATAATAAAGAAAAATTTGTTTAAGTATATAATTGTCTTAATATATAAAAATAAATAATAATAATAACAATTACACAAGGTAACAAGAAATGTCAGTAGAAGTTGTCTCCACTATAAGAGAAGTTATTTTTAGAAGATGTTCGCATCAGTTACCAATCTTAATGGCACTTCTTCTCTTTTAACCGGTAGGAACCCGCTTTTATCTTTTTAAAATTATATGGATATAGTTCGATTATTTGCACAGAAATGCAGTTTATACATTCAACTACTTCGTAATGGATAGAGACTGAAAAATTACAATTTATTCAATTATATAAGAATGAAATAAAAAAAGCCAACTAACCCAAAACCAGTGCCAATTAGCGCAAGAATTGCTGCATTTCAATAAAATAATATAAACTCTTTCAAATGATCATGTTAATATTAATAATTCAGCAATGGTACCGAAAAAATCTGCACATATATAAAGTGGACCGAGAGCTATTGCACATTCACTTCTTCGCGATGAACGCCAGGTAAGTGCATTCAGGTTATTGTGGTCGTGCATAAAACTTGTAGCAATTTATGTAAAATTAATATGACGAAGCTTTTTATTGTCAACGATAATTATGTTTAAAAAATAAATGTTTACTTATTAGAAATCTTTAATATTGTTAAATTTTTTCAATTAAGCGTTTTTTAACATTTTCAGGAAAAGACAATTGAAAAAGAATAAAATGATAAAAATTTATATATAAAATATCGGCAGATTGAGATCTGAACGTAAAATAATAAAAAATATATGTTATGAGTCCGACATCAAATTGTTGGTTTAAAAAATTAAAGCTAACCTTCTTTCAACAGACATTTTGACTGCCCGGCCGTTTGGTAAATGCACGGTTAAATCCATAGCCCCTGCCAGCATATCCGGCGGCGTATCTTCCGTGATGTGCATCATGGTCACCGCACTACTTGATCTGTAAAAAAAATAATTCAATTAACGTAATTCTACAAAACATTTTTTTTTAATATGCAATAAATGACCTCGAAAAAAGTGAAACAAGATATCCTTCTTGCATGGTTAATTGTACGGTTAATTTCTTCAAGCGCCAAGACTTTAAAATTGCTGCGTGGCGTGTTAAAATTAGAAGGATGAAAAAATGTAATTTGATAGCAATTATCGTAGTGTGAAAGGCGACTTCAAATACTACTTGTGTTGCGCATTGTAAGTAAATTACAAATAATAATTATTTAAAAAGATGACTCGTTATAATTATGTTAAATGCAAAGCGCTGTTACACGACGTAATTAGAACAAATATATTCTTATTAATCGAGCGAGACAAATAGCGGTTGTGCGTTTAATCCGATAATTGTTTTAACATTGTATTTTATGCCCGTATCAACAATAAAAGCACATTTCGCAACATTGTCATATTCACGCAATTACTTTCATAATATTGACACAAATGCATAATATGTTACGGACATATTTGTAATTCTCGCCAGAATGCAGAAACAACATTCCGAATAACACGCGCGCGCTGTTACCGCGTCTCCTATCAATGAATATTTAATCCGTATATTGGATAAAGAAAAAAACAATAAGTAAATGCCCCTTTTCTATAGCGGACGTTTGATAATGTGGAAATTGTTGAATTTAAATTATACAATGTGTTTTTGACTTGCCATAGACCTTTTGTTTGCCCTACATAATTAATAAAAATTAGGTATTATTATATTTTTCGCTAGTAAATGTGTTTTCGGTGTCTTTAATGGTTTCAAAGGCCGACCTAAGATGAAATTGGGAAATTTTTACGCTTGCGTAGTAAAACTATGGATCTTTGGGATTAAAAATATCTGGTTAACCTGAAATATAATGTTATGTAAGGTCCTAGACTTTTCATAATATTTAATTAACATTCATAATGTACGAATATATCAGAATCAACAATAAAGACAAAAAATATAAAATGGCTGCTAATTAGTGACATGGAACGCTCCCTATATTTGGTTTGTACTAATGGGAAATCGTTGTATACATTCGATAGATAGCGCCATGTGTTACAATGTAAGAGCCTATGGCAAATTGTAAGTAATTGTAAAAAATTTTACTGGATGTATATTGCAGCGACGATCGGTATTAATAATGAGAGGTATGGAAAAAATGTGGCTATATAGCCATCTCATATAATTGCCCTTATTCCCTTGAATCAACAAAGTAAACGATGGGCTATTATTCAATAAATAACATCCCATATACAATTTATGGCGCCTAACGTGGCGGCAAAGACAAAAAAATATGTCCGAATCTCTTAGTGCAAAAAAAATGTAAGAAAAACAAAAACAAGATAGCTTGATTAAAACTTGATTATGTAATAAATTAATAAATTAAAGATATAAAATATGAAAATAATGTAATTATTCAAGAAAATATTTCAATGATGCCAAGTCACAAATACTAGGCAACTAAATTTACACAAAACTCATACATCACATCCATAATAAGATAATAAATTAAACCGACAATTTAAATAATTATCCGTTTATTCTTCATTTAAGTTGCAAATTAACAACAAACACAATGTTAATTTCCACTCCATTGTTATTTTTGTTATACTTTCTAATGCAGCCAACAACACATTTTCTCCTATTGCCGAGCGAAGC
The DNA here is from genome assembly GCA_018397195.1 of Lethrus apterus. Taxonomy (NCBI): domain Eukaryota; kingdom Metazoa; phylum Arthropoda; class Insecta; order Coleoptera; family Geotrupidae; genus Lethrus; species Lethrus apterus. The sequence continues at coordinate 1,034 of JAFFZR010026369.1, read as the reverse complement.
CTAATTGCTCGCTCGCACTGTGAATAGTTTTCTCGTTAAAAAACAATTACGAAACATTCCCCTAGAAATGCGGAGAAAATCGTTAATTTGTGGCCGAAAAAGTCGGTAATTGAATTGCGCTTTATTTTGTCCGAGTTACATTTTATTACGCAAATCACCCGAAAGATTTAATTAAATGCAAACGAAGCAAGGAAAACCGGTGTTGTGGTTCGTTATTCAGAAAAGTGCGTAAATTAAAGACGAAGAAATGTCAAGGACGTTTGCATATGCACTTTTATATTTCGCGCTAAAGAGTTTCAAACAATTTTGTTGAACAAGGTAACGACGAACAATTAAATTGCATGCTAATACGTACAGTGAATAACTTGGATGAATCAAATCATACACATGGTTTAGGATTGTGTAAATTTGGTTTTTATATTATTCAGATGGTGTACGTAAATTTAAATACTTGCACGACTTCGAGCGCATTGCTCGGGTTTCTACGAACGTAGTACACAGCATAATACATAATTTTTAATTATGCAATGAAGAAATGATAGTCGAATTATATAGTTACAGTATTTTGTGTTATTTTCTAATATTAAACTTATATTAATTATATGAATTCGCGAATATTGCATTTCTACTTTATAAACTGTAACATTGAAAAGAAAGAAAATGGAATCATCGCTACAATTTAAAAAAATTAACAAAAATAAATTGAAATAGGCGACTATTATTTGTTGCAAAAATATATTAGAAGTGCGCCTTAGATCTTTATAATCGGGATTTAATGACCTCCAGACAAACTTCAGAAATGAGCCACCCTTGAAACTGTTTTGTTTCGTTTCCGACAGTTATGATCGACATTCTACAATGGACCGCATTAGTGTGACGTCAAAAACGAGCACGAAATTTAAACTGGAGTCATTCACATTTTGACCGTCTTAAAACTGACCCTTATGGTTCATATAAATAGGTGTCAAATTAAATAGGACAATATTAAATCTGCTGTTATGTATTTATTATAAACATATAAAGTACAAGATTGT
>JAFFZR010026368.1:0-13194 GCA_018397195.1 Lethrus apterus | reverse complement strand
TTATACTTACATAGACGTTTCGTAAACGTATGTGATGACAAACGGACATATGATTGATAATAAAATAAGTACAGGCATGCCGAATTTTATCATGAAATCTTTGAACTTGACAAGCGGAAAAAGAACAATGGGAGATAATATAAACATCTGCATGTCCATCGATAAATACCACGTGTGAAGTAGACACTAAAATTAAAACTAATTTGAACATTACCCGAATTATATAGTTTGAATGTTTTTTAATCAATTACCATTTTATTGGAATCTATGTAGTTTTGATAATAGAAGAAAAACGGTGCCCATTGGCTTAGACATTTTTCTCGAGCGCCATATACCACGGACGTCCACAGGGGGCCGGTACCAAGATGAGAAAAAATCGACACGTGAAGGAAATATATAACTGCCATGGCAGGGGTCAACCTATAAGTTAAAAACAATATAGTTGTACATAATAGAGAATAATATCCAACCCGACAAATTCAAAAAAAAAAAAATTAATTAATATGTTTTGAATAATTAGGTTTTCTTTGTTTGCTTTCTTTCTTAATGTTCTAAATCCACGGATTTTGGTTAAGATCACACTTGTTACAGCTTGTTACACATTTTACATTCCTGTTGTTTTTATTTAGTATTGTTGGGTTTATTGCTTCATTTAGTTCTTTTTTTTATCGCGTCTTCTTCGATTCCTTCCATTTGCTGTGGTTTTTTTGATTTTTCGATTCAATTTTTGCTTCTTTATCTTCTTCTAGTTTTAAAATATTTGTTCCAACTGTTTATCACAAATGAGTTTAATTAATATGAGCAAAATTTTCGTTTTCTTAATTTTCTTTATTTCGGGTACAAATATTCAACAAATTATGTACTTACTATGATATACAGGGTCTTCCTTAAATAAGTACCGATATTTTAACAGGTGATAGCTGACAATAGCCCAACCCCAAATATGCAAAAATGACGGTCCTATGTTGAAATGTGTGCGAGAAAAAAATAGTTTAAGTTTTGAGTATATTTTACTCAAAACTTAAACTATTTTTTAGTAACGCCGAATTATCATCAATAAAGGTTGTTGGGAATAACATGAAATGTTGCAATTTCATGTTATTCCCGCCAAAGGAAGTTGATTTTCAACGCGACACTTATTGAAATGGACACAGGACCGTACTTAGAACCGAATATCCACATAAAAAATGACATTTTTCGAAAATTTAAAAGGAAGGATAGGACCGCCGTTTTTGCGGATTTGGGTTTGGGTTAAGGTCAGCTATCACCTGTTAAAATATCTGCACTTATTTAAGGAAGACCCTGTATATTTTATTACAATATCTGAGTGTACTCTTTTTTTATGAAAACTTTACTTTGTTTCAAAACAGTAATTTCTTGTTCCTGTATTTAGAAAGCTTTAATGTGATTTTTCTGGTTGTAAAGTTCTCAGTTCTTTCCGGAGAAATTTTTTTCATCCTCTTTCTTCTAATTTGATTAGATTCTTCTTCAGCCTTACTTTTTAGCTTTTTCATATGCATTTTTTACATTTAATATGTTTGCAATAACGCAATTTTAAAATATATTGTCTACACACTTTTGCACAAAACAAACCTTTATGCATTTTATACTCATACATAGAGATGGATATAGTATAGAGATGGAGGAGGGGATGGAAGAACTGAATAAAGGAAACTCAAATCGTTAAAGATCCTGATTGTGTATTGTTGAATGAGGCATTGAGGGATGTAGGAAATAATGGTTTAAAAAAAAAAATTGTTAAAAAATTGAAAAAAATACCTTAAATAACGATGAACGTAGAACATAATTATATTGAATTTGGCATTTGGTTTGCTTTGACTTCTTATAAATGACATAGCCAACAACAATCCAGTTAGAAAGAGGAAAGTATCTACAGCAGAAGCGGCGCCTTGAGCGTACTGTGCGTAAGTCTGTACCTTCCACTAAAAATAATACAACGTAATCTAAATATGATCTGTTGCCATGACTCACCCTTTCAAATTCATCATAATTCGCGTAAGGTATTCCTTGTACTATGGAGAATCTATGACCGAGTATCACCCAAAATATGCTGAAGACCCTTAAACCGTCTAGACAAGATATACGGCTTGCATTATCGCTATCTGCTATGATTTTCTTAAAATGTGATAATCCAGAAAATGCCACAAAAAGCAAACTTGCTGGTTCTTAAAACAATAAACTTAGTTCACGTAATAGATAATAAAAATCACTAACTTTTTCCTCGTTTTTGTAGATACATGTCGTATATTGAACATACTACGTTTAAAACAATAATGACGGCTACAAACGTTCTGTAAAACGACATTTTGTAAAATTATGGTGTATTAATGTAAATTTTACATACATGAAGGCAATATCGCTTCCTTTTAAATTATCGAGATCATCTTTGGTTTCGCAATTATCATCGTTCGGGTATATAGGCAAATTTCCAAGTAATATACTTAGATATTCAGAGAGTTCAGTAGGTGTGCATCCACTGGGTATACATATGGAAAGCTGTAATGTTCTGATGCCTTCTTCTGCTTCGATTGATGCCAATTGGGAAGTCGTTGGTTTATCAAATAGTGATGGCATAAATATCTTAAAAATAATCTTTATCAAAACAATAATTTCAAAATTAATTTTTTGACAAAAAATCACACTTTAATAGAACAAACTAGTGAAAAATGCAATAAAAAAGACGCGGAAAACAATAAAAAATAAAATTAAGAAAGTTTTTTAACCAAATATGTACTTCAAAATTAAGTCTGAATAAAATGTAGAAACTGTCGTTTGTGCGGATTTGCGTTTCGTCTAAGATTAAAATTTTTCGACCGACTTTTGATATTTTCTATCAATTTTGTTTATTATTTAATTTAAATTATTTATAAATAAGTATGGATAAATTATTAATTGTTTGTTTATATTACCTGTTCATTATTACTTAAATGAGTATATGTGGTTGTAATGTTCACAGGCACAAACGCAAGTGCTCCAGAAAGACAATATTTTCCCAAAATTTCGCCACTGTCAGTATTTTCCTTGATTTTTAAACACTGCTCGTAGTTACCCAGTATGATGTTATTTCCTTCCAATATACCAAAAGGCAATTTAGCTGATGCATCAAACACTGAAATAAATAACATTTTAAAGTTATCAAATTTAAACTTACAATTTAACAACTATTTTATAAATGGTTACTAAAATACTAAATACTAAAATACTTTATAACCTTAGGGTATATTTAAGATTATTGATTATAATATAAAAAAAATATAATAAATAAAAAAAGAAAAAATTTAAAAATTTAACCATTTATGTAGAAGAGTTCGTGGAACGCGTTTATAGAACTTTTATACGAAAAATATATTTGATTGTATAGCAAATTTATAGTAAATTAGCAATAGTAATAATAGTAACTGAAAGCTTATACAGGGTGATTTTTTGAAAACGATTCGCCTGAGAATTTCAGAAACCAAAGGGAAATTAAAAATTTCCGAAGACAGGTCCACTATAATTCACACTTTTGACGTTTACCCCTGCGCCCCCACGAATACCTCCCCAAAAATTTTAAATGGAATGACCCATCGCGTGGTTCCTCAAATGAAAGCTTATCTTATAAGGATTATGGTGATGTGTCACTTGCCCACGTTTTTTATTTTCTCATACATTTTATGAGAAAGTTTATCATTGCCACTACAGGAGAACGGTAAGCGCTATCGAAACCTGATTTTAATCAGTTAGGCGCGAAAAAAAAAGAAAGCAAGCCGTTTTGTCTAACAAACTATCACATTACTTGTTTCCGTTTAGTCAACTTCACCTACATACTACATTGGTTTCCGTAAAAATGGTGTACTCTATTGCTGAAAGGGTGGAAGTTATCTACATTTATGGTGCCGAGCAATGTGCTCGTGCCACAGCAAGAGTTTTTAATCAAAGACATCCAAATATGGAGCATAAATACGTTCGCGAACTTGTGCAAAAATTTGAAGCAACTGGATCGGTAGAGAACAAGAAAATGCATGCTAATAAGGTAGTAGGTGAACTGGCGGAGATGAAAGTAACTGGAAATTTTACCATGGAACAAACCAGTTCTTTGCGTCAGGTTGCAGCATCCACCAGACTTTCTTACTCGTCGGTACGCAAAGTGACAAAGCTGCATAAATTTCACCCTTACAAGATGCAGATGTTACAAGAACTTAGCGAGGGCGATTGCGACCGACGACTAGAATTTTGCGAAACTATGACCGAAATGATCATTGCGATTCCAAATTTAGTAAAAAACATTTGCTTCAGTGATGAGTGCACTTTTTACTTAAATGGACACGTGAACGTCGTGAACAAGCAGAATGTACGATATTGGAGCGACGAAAATCCGCATATGACAAGAGAAGACCAGAGACCCAGAGACCTCAAAAGATTAATGTTTGGGCAGGAATACTAGGTGATTCACTAGTTGGATCCATATTCATTAATGAAACGTTAAATGGTGACGTCTACTTGAATATGTTGGAAAACATCATCGATCCTCTAATAACTGAAGAAGTGGAAAACCAGCTTGATGAAGAAGGTAATCAAATACTCGACGCATATCAATTGTTCTTCCAGCAGGATGGTGCTCCACTGCATTATGCTGCGAATGTTCGTAACTGGCTTAACCGGAGATTTCCAAATCACTGGATTGGTAGACGTGGAACAATCGAATGGCCTCCACGATCACCGGACCTTACAAGTCTTGACTTCTTCCTTTTGGGACCATTTAAAGTCAGTAGTTTATAAGACTAAACCCATATGACTTGCGTCAACGAATTATCAACGAGTGCCGAAACATTCCACGAGAAACTGGTGCTCATTTTGAGCAGTTTCTGTGAATGTTCTTTTTTCAGTTTTGTTAAAATGTTATTTTCAACGCCTACTTAGATGTTTAAAGACTTATTATTCTTATCCTAATGTAAAATTGATCATTTCTAAATGCTAAATAAAAAAAAAATGCGCAAGTGACACATCACCATAATCCTTATAAGATAAGCTTTCATTTTAGATACCACGCGATGGGTCATTCCATTTAAAATTTTTGGGGAGGTAATCGTGGGGGCGCAGGGGTAAACGTCAAAAGTGTGAATCATAGGTCAAACCGTTTCCCCCTTGATATATAAGTGGACCTGTTTTCGGAAATTTTTAATTTCCTTTTGGTTTCTGAAATATCTCGGATCGTTTTCAAAAAAATCATCCTGTATAATAGCTAACACTTAAATGATCTCCCTAAGTTACATTGTTCACAAGATAAACATTAATTTTTTGCTGTTGTTCAAATTATTCTTTAGAGAAGATTTTAGAGGATTATTTATTTTTTTTAAATCGACTCTTTACCCAAATAAGACTGAATGCTAATGTACAAAAATTTTTAATAAAAAATATCAAATTTCATAAAATCAAAAACAACATTTATTACGTTATTATTAATGTTAAAATAATTATTATTTACGTTTCAAATTTAATAAGTTGGGTTGGTCATTTGTGCGACCAAAAAATAAAACCGTATATTTATTAGCATTTATGTGCAGACCATGCAGACAATGCAGACGAGCATAGTCTATAAGATTTTTCAAATCTGAGTAGGTATACATTCATTAGTGTTGGCTAACTTTTCTTTGTTAAATGAATGGTAGAGCTGAATGTCGTCAGCATAAAAATTATGAGAACAATGATTTAAAACAGGATGAAGGTTTTATGTGTAAATAATATATATAAACGGACCCAAAATCGAGCCCTGTGGTACCCCAGACCGATACAACCGTGGATACATTAGAATCCAGTACAGTACCCGATCATACAAATAGCTTCCAGTGAGTTATACAGAATCTACACCCAACCGAACAAAGTACAGACCAAAGCAGGATATAACTTATTGTGTCGAATGCTTTTGAAAAATCAAATAGAACCAAGCATGTTATGATAGATCCGTCTGTTGAAATGAGTATGTTATCCACCAGCGTCGTAAGCGCAGTACTACAACTATAACCAACTGTGAAACTAGATTGATGTCGTGGTAATATATAAATTAAAAAAAAAAAAGAAAAACAGGAAGCACGAAATCATCGACAATTATAATCAAATATTCTTATTTTTATCGATTATTTTTATTTTTATTAATGCACTGTATTTACCGTATTCAAAACAATAACAAATGAATTACTTGCTGTCCTATCCTGTTAGTCCTAAATTTAGTAGTTTCGCCGTGCTAATTTCATCTTTATATTGTTCATTTATCTTTTCCGTTTTCTCTGATTTGTTTACATCAGTATATTTTCTGTCCTTATGTATTTATTTTTTATGATTTTTTTTACCCTTTTCATGATAATTAACCTCATGATGACGTGACCAACGATATTTTAAAACCAAGATCACATGCACCAATCAGAACAATCTTATACTGAGAATTATCCTCATGACGACGTGGACCAATGATATTTTAAAACCAAGATCACATGCACCAATCCGAAGAATCTTATACTGAAAAGATTGCATGGTGCTTTTCTTGTCGCTATGTCATAGGTTTTTGACTTAGTAACCATGACAACTTTAAAAATACATTAAATGTCATTTTGACAAACGTCAATGTTATAATTCATTCGGTCAATTCTCTAACCAAAGATCATTCGTACTTAACTCTTGTCTGGCAAGATTTTCATTTATTCGCAATGATTGCTAAAGGCAATTAAACTCGACTAATTTTATTGGAAATTGGTCTCGTTTAATTGCCAAGCAACCACTGCTCATAAATGAAAATCTCATGATCTTACGTTTGATAAGATGTAACGACTGAAGGTAACATGTGTGTACTCTATTCTTTTCCTTGCATTTATTCCATTATATTTGCTTGTAGATGGGATTCAACTTTAAAGGAACTATTTTAGTTGTTCACGTTTTATTGTTTATAGAAGAGGTTCAATATTTAAATCTTTCCTGATTTCCCCACCTTTAATTCTGTCTTTACGGTTTATCCCATTTTTAGGTACTTCGTTTCTATAGCCTGAAGTACTTTCAAAGACAAATAAAATTGTTTTTGAAAGTACCCAGCTTTTGCTGCCATATACTAGTATAGGTCATCTTTGTCTAAGTTGATATCTCACTTTTGTATATAAATGATCTGCCCTAAAGTGCCGTACAGATGAGAGATACTACTTATTCTATCATTCATCTGACTCTCGGTGTTTTCTTTTTCATTTGTCGGCATTTCTAGGTATTTGTATCTGACTACTTGTTGTAATTGAATTTCTTTGAATTGAATGTTGATGTTTTTCCTTTATTTTCCTATATGCATTACTTTAGTTTGTTGGCAATTCAACCTCAGAATTAATTGCAATGATAGATCTAAAAATTATTCAAGGGAAGCTGAAGAAGAAAAATGGAAATTAAATATGAAAAAAAAAACAAAATAGATTAGGGTTCGCTTCATAATTAAAATTGCAATGTTTTCACTTCACTCAACATAGTCAGAATAAATTGTTTTGTTTTAATTTGACACTGTAGTGACTTATAACCAAAAGACATAAAATTTTGAAACAAGACTTAGAAATATTACAGATGATTTCAAATTTCAATTTCAGTTTAACTGGATTATAGGTTATAGGTGCATGGACAGTTAGTGACATACTTACTGTTCCAGGCCCAAGCTTTAAAATCAAGCAGTCCGTTAATGTGCTCGTCCATTTGTGATGCACATATATCACTCATTCTAGCACTTTGCTTTACATTTATGTTTTTCAATCTGTCCATATCAAAAATGTTATAAGAAAACACGCACTGCATTAACAAAAAAACAAGCAGAATTTTTATGCTCATCTTGGCGATCATCCAAAACGATCATAACCAAACGACTAAAGAAAAAACATTATTTGGATTCGAGACTAGATTGATGTTTTACATGATAATAGTAAGTGATCGATAATTTTGATTCTCTTTATTATCTACTATTTAAAAGCTGGATAAGATTTCTATTTGATTTATTCATTAACAGGAAGCCCACTTGAGTAATTTCTATAAAACAATCAAATATAATGTCAAATGGTATTTATTTTAGATTAAGTAATTATGCTTTGTTCTAATACAAAAGTCTAGCTTGCAGTGTTTAGTCACATTTTTATATTAGCTCATGAGAGTGGAAACCATATTATCTAAGATTTTTTTTTTTTTTTTAATTCTTATCGAGAAATAAATTAAAGGAAATACCAACCAGAAACAGATAAAAAATTGTCAGAAAAATAGCAAGTAAAACAAGAATGGACAATGGAGAAAAAATGCAAGAAAATTTAGAAAATAATTTACAGCAAGGCAACAGATATTTGTGGATGGAAATGGAAATATGTCCCACTATTTCAACAGGTTATAGCTGATCTTAACCCAAACCCAAATCCGCAAAACCGGCGGTCCTATCTTCATTTTAAATTTTTGAAAAATATCATTTTTTATTGGAAATGAAAACTATTCTTAAAATATTTGTGAGTTTATATGTTGATGTTTATACAACTTTTTCTGTTCAAAATCCTGAACGAATACGATTTTAAAAAGTTTTTTTGATAAGAAAGCATAATTTCAACATGGAATGGTGTATAAAATGTCTGAAATTTTTAACAAAAATTATCTACAGTAAATAAGTTTAAAGTCGATAATACCAATAAGGTTTACATTTTACACAAACAATCAATTTATTTTTATTATTCAGATAACAAATTATTTATTTTTTTAAATATTTTCAACATGACTTAAAGATGTCGTAAAAAAATTAATTTTGAATGATCAATGTGTCAAACGTATTTGCGATATACAGAGATTAAAGCTGTTTGTCGCATTTAAGTTATTTGCAAATTTTAATGAGAAAGATAAAAAAAAAAGATAAATTTATAAACCACTGCATTTGTAACATTGATTGATTACAGATTACAAATATCTTATTTTTCCAAATGCCTTTTAATGCATTATTACTAACTATTAATTAATTAATATCTAAATCAAAAGAGAGCAAAATCAAAATTTTTATTTGTTACTTTCTATATTTATTTAAATTAAAAAATTATTTATATTGTAGAAAATTTATTTATTGTAAGAAATTTATTTTTATATTTTATCTGTAAACTAAGGACAATTCTTATCGGTTATCCACTCTATACTTTATTTTTTTCATTCCAGATCAGATGAAACAAGATTTTATCAACAGCTTCAATCTTAATAATTCATCTATTCAAATTATAATGACGTCAAATTAGCATTCGAAGGTTACAGGGCGTTTGTCATTCTTATTACAAGTTTCATATAATGAAATATTTTTGAAAAGTTTTTGTAGAAAAAAAGAAGCTATGGATATAACCAAAAGTATGCACATTCTAATAAATATTTTTTATGCAGAATGTTTTAAAATTTGCTCTCAAAATTTTCTGATGTCTGAAACGACCAATTGATGTTACTTTCAAATAATTTTTTATTTTATTTATAAATATTTCGAAATATATATGAATTTTCGTGTTATGATAAATTTGTATATTTGAACTCTTTATTTGGACACCTGTACATAACACACCACAACATAACAAATATTGCGTTACAAAACATTCAAAAATACCTTTTAATTGATTGATATCCCAGATAAAATAACAAATCGTTCTCAAATCTGAATTATGCAGCGATAACATTGCCTATATTTGTTCATCATATATTTTTGCAAATGATAAGAAAAATAATTGAATACTTCAATGACGTCAAAACGAAGGACGTTTACTTAATTAATTATAATTTTTTTTTCACAAATTTTGCTTTATGTGCTTAACGCATGTTTCAATTATGTAGATAAGAAAAATCTGTTAACATTTTTATTAATGTATTTTTGTTTATACATTATCAGAACAACGTTTAAAAAATAAATATTTAAAGTTAAGTAAAGAAACACGAAAGCTGCTTAAAGTCAAAAATCACTGTCTAGCGCTGGAACTCACTGAATGGCACCATGAGGGGTTCTCAAATTCTGATACCTTTCCAGGACAGGAATTTTCCTAAGTGGTTAAAGACGAAAACGAATTGTTGAGAAATAAAAAAAAATCTGCAACTGTCCAAAGATTGATTAAAAAATTGATGAAACTGGATGAGTAATAGACATGGGGTTTTATCTTTAATAGCCCATTGTCGAACCATGTTTTAGTTTCTTCCATGTTTATGGAGGCGTTGGGAGATTAGATAAATGAATTGTAATTCGTAAGATGGCGCCACGAGGTACCGTCAGTAGAGCTCTATATAAAATATAAAATTGCAAAAGCAAAATTTTATTTGAATCACAATGAAAATTAAAATATCTATTCTAATTAAATTTTTAATCTCGTTAGCAGAGTCTCTGTTATGTATGCTGATAAAAATTTACTCATCTATTTCGAATATCTCCGATGCTGAATCCTTGCGAGCAAACGTCAATGTTGTCCGTTGGTGTGTCAAATCATAGATAATATAACCTACTGGATAGAATGGACTCTTTCTAACAAATGCTATAAACCTTAATGGCTCCATCTGTACGCTTTGGAGAATATTAAAATATCAAAGCTTGCTTGGATTCAATTTATATACATTTCAAATTTAGGTATTTTAAATTATCCGTATCAAATAATGATTCGTTTTAAAAATCATCACATTAGATTATTAGTAAGAGTTAAGTATGTAATGTAATTTGTCAAAAATAAAAAAACACTTACACGTGAAAAGTTTATTGTGAACATAATGATTACATCTACAAAAAATTAATTGTTCACAATTTTCGTCTGCTCCATATATTTCGGCTTGTCTTCTTCGTTTCCTTTTTGTAGATATTTTACTCGCAAATTCCTTTTTCTGTTTATTTCTTCCATACATTTTTCGTCCATAGAAACCTTCTTTTTCAGTACTTTCCTTATGGTTAGGTGTTTTCGTATATTCCTTGAAAATTCCTATTACTTCATTATTTTTCTTGCTTTTTTATCATATGTCTCTTCCTTGTCATTTGCTTGGATCGTCGCCTGGTTGTTCGTATGTTTTGCTAGTTTTTGTCTCTTGTAATTGCTCTAAGCCTTCGTCCTATTTCCAGCACACTCCATCAGTTTCTTATATCCTATTTTTGTTTTGTTTCATCTTCCTCTTTCCTCCTTGCTATTTGTCTTATTGTTTTTTGTATTCCTTATTCTTTTTTCGTAAGGTCTGAATCAATGAAGATCTTTTGTTGGAGACTCCTTCATTTACTTTTGTATTTTAAATTGTCGATTTTGTCCGTAAGGCTTTGTATTTCTATCAAACACACATTCTCTCCTATTATTTGAGCACTTTTTATTTTAACATCCACTTGCAATCCTTTTGATAAAAAGTTTTCCAGTGTTCCCTTCAGTACTCCATCTCTCAAATTATTGAGTTTAATTGCGGAGCGAAATTAATCAGCATTTTCCGCTGTGCTAAAAGTGTTATAAACAAAGAAAATTTATTTCCTAATCCGTTTTAAATAAACTTGTGCTGTTTCTGCTATTTCTCTTCTATCATTTCCTTCAAGAACTCTATTAATTTGTTGTCTTTTTTAGTTCTACAAAAAATTTTCACAATTTTCCTCTGCTCCATATATTTTTGTTTGTCCTGTTCGTTTCCTGTTTGTAGACAAATAACTTAACACAAAAAGGAACGATATTAAAGAATACATAAAGAAACGCTATTAGAGAATACGAAAAGACATGCAAACTTATTTAAATATGTCATAAATTTCAAATGTTTTTTATTGTAACCATGACAACGATATTATAATCAGTATAATTCTTTAATTCGTCATATATAGTTTTCTCAGAAGTTTATGTAAAGATAAAAAAAGATGATACATGGTGTGTCAACACCTCTACCGGACTGGAGAATAACAATGGTTTGGAACAAGGATAAAGTTTCAGTTGGCCAATCCAAGTGGACTTTCTATATTGTTATATTTTCTATGTGCCAAATATCAGTTAAAATTAAACATCAAATGTTGCTCGGTAACGTTCACACGTAGTCAATTTCATACACACTTCCTATGATAAAGATGACCTGGTATTAACCGTCTCGGATGTTATGAAGCATCTTGGGGTAACGTTTGATTCTTGCTTAACTTTTGATGAACATATAGACAACTTATGTAGCTTTCTAGACTTCATAATGCACGAGAACATAAATTTGAAATTTTCAAAATTTCAAAATTTGATCGACCTTCTCATCTCAAGCTTATGAAGTTTTACCAGAAACATTTTCCAATCTTTCGTAAAATAAAATACAAATTTAGAACGCATCAACAAACAATAAAACGGGTAGATTTGCAGATTAACAGAAAAACTCACAGAAAGTTACACACACGCAAAGAAAAAAACGGCAGGCAAATAAAAAAAACGGACGAAAATTCAGTGGAAACAAGCGAGACGAAAACTATATTCTTTGCTTCAATTCGTGTAAGTGTGAGCGGGCCTTTATTAGGAAGAAGCAAGAAAAACGTCATTTAGATGATAAATATTTGAGTTCATGTTCATCCGTTTATGAAAATATCATATTTTTTATCTCATTATTTATTATCAACAATAAATTCGTTTCCAAGAATAAACCTTTGATATATTCAACAATTTATATTCAACAAAAAGAGTCAAAATATGTTCATACAATCACTCTCGAAATATGAACAGATACAAAGAATATTTTATGAAAAAGAAAAGGATAGCAAAGAAAATATCAAAAAATTCTCTTAATAGACAGTAACAAATAATAGCAAGAAATAGAATTCATTACAAGGAAGAGATAAAAAAAGAGGACAGAGAAGAAGCATGAATTGTTTAGGTGGGAGAAAGATAAGATTCAGATGTATGAAAGAGCGAGGTGGTCTGGCTGCGAAATTGGAAAGGAAGGGGGATGGGGAGTAAAAAATGAAGCAACGCAAAGATGAAAAAACGCTGACGCCCAGGTTAGATATAATAAAATACAAATTGCCACATACGGGCTGTCCCCGAAAGGTCTGTACAAAATAATAACACATATTCCTGAGGCCAAAATAGGACGATTTAACCCAACTTACCTCTATTCAAAGTTGCTTCGTTTAGCCGCTAGAGGGATGCAAATGTCCTGAAAAGAAATCGTTTTTTTCGAGAAAACTTTCTAACGCTTATCGCGATTGGGACCAAATTTGGT
>JAFFZR010026367.1:0-20511 GCA_018397195.1 Lethrus apterus | reverse complement strand
TCCAAAAATAACGAAGATAGCAATAGTGCACAGATAACTTTGAACACCCAGTATACCTTCCGGCTAAATGCGGCCCGACAGACCGAGCGTTTCGTGTAGGGTCACTACAAAGAATTATTCGCGTATACATTTCATACTGCTTTTTTAATGGTAATGGTTTGCGTCGCGGGCTCTTATATTAATAACACTTGCACAAATTAAACGTATGTTTTTTTAAATTTGTTTATTCTACTGTTAAGGAAACAGTATAAGTTTCGAACATTTGCAAGTGGATTTTGATCGTTTTTACTTATACAGGTTAGGATTTTGATCGCTTTTCCAAAGGGTACCCTTATTTTACAGGCTTATTTTACGGACTGTGATCACTTTTTCGAGTTTTTAACACTGCAGATATATAGCTTTGAAGGTTTACTACAAGATGGCATCAAAATCTCTATTTTTCGAAAAATGTGACTTTGATCGTTATTCCCGTGTACCCTTCAATTGAAGCCGCTATAGTCTTGGGCCCGTTTTGTAGAACGGACTGTATAATAGACTGCCAAATGTCATAAAATGTATTGATAGCTTCTCTATTTTTAAAAATAGTGTTAAAAAACTATTGTTAAACAAAAACTGTTACTCCATACATGGCTTTCTAGATTAGTTAATTATTATGACGCTCTTTCTGCATGTGCTTAAATATGTATTATTTATGTATATGTGTTGAAAGAAATAAATATAAATATAAACGTTTGGTATATTGTGGGGACACGTTCTATTGTCCAAAATTAAAAATAATATTGTCGAATACAACGAGAAATGAACGTGCAGAAAACTAAAGTTATAGGTATAGAATCCGGAAAGATTTACTGGAAAGGGGGAAGAAAGAATCGGCGGCATATGATGAGTACGAATAGAAGATAAATATAATTTCTTTTAAAGTATTTCACTGTTTGGTGTACTTTTGTAGAAGAACGGTTATCAAGATGGCTAGAATATTATGAAACATAGACAAGAAACCCAATATAAAGGGGAAAGAAGATAAGAGAGAGCAGAATGTCCAACGGAAGATAGAATTAAGGAAGCAAGGACAATCGAACGATGTAATCGATAACACAATTCTATAGTAAACTATGTATTTAATGGTTTCCATAGTAAACCTCTACTACCAAAGGTATAGAGGTGATGGTTTTTCTCCATCTCTTTCTGTCTTCAGCAATTCTCTTTGCATGGTTCTTGTCGAGTCCTCTTCTAATGTTTTGGAGACATTCGCGTTCCACATATTATTTGGTCTACCTTCCCCCTTTTTTTCTGCGTGATAAAGTTTGTCTTTTCTAATCTTCATTTTAAAATAAAAAAATTTGAGGATTCCCAGTAAACTGTACGAAAAATTGAGAAGGTAAAATTAATGGAGATAATGAGAGAATGAAAGAAAAGACGCCCAAGAAACAAAGAACAAAGACATAGAGATAAGGTAAGACAAAATAGGAATTTAAAAATAAAATGGGGAATTTTTTAGAAAAATAATACAACAAATACATCAATAAGTAATAAAACAACAAAAAAAAACAGAAAAGATAATAAAGGAAAGGAAAGTAATAATAAAATATAAAGAATGATTATTAAAAGAAAATAAAAAACAACGAAAGATGAATGGAAATGAAACGATAGAAATAAAAGGATTAATGGAAAAGAAAAATTACTTAAAAAAAACAAAAAATCTAAATAAATCCCAAGACAAAAAAAATTAATTAATTAATAAAAAAATCATCAAGAAAACAATATTTATGGTATAAGTGAACATGGATAAAATTCGGAAATAAAATAGCAAGAAAACACAAAGATAATAAACAATTCATCTAAGGAATGCTGAAACGAATGAGAAAACCTGACGGACATTTCCTTAATTTTTGTTATAAAGAAAACACATTAATGGCTCAAGTACCAATACCTAACAACAAACACCATTGTTTGGGCAAAGCATGCAAACGACAATCGATTCAAGGTTATCCGTTATGTATAAATATATTTGCAGATGTGAAATACAATTAACAAAGATGAATTGAATCGTTCAAACATGGATCCATTTAAATCATTTGGAGATTACACAGATCTATTTTTCTTCTTTCTTTCTTTATCCCCTTCTTTTCTGCCCTTTCGAGCGTCGGATACTATTTTTTCTTTTGAAAAAAAAATATTCAAAATATTTTTGTCTACACATGTAATTGAATTTTTGGAAAATCAATTTTGATTGAATAAATATATCTTCAAAAATACAGCGTGCTCCCACTTTTCGAGGCTCACCATTTTGGTATCTCGCTTACCTAGAGATACAAAGTCGGTTAAATTGGAGCAAAGTTGCGCAATTTGTTGCTCATTAATAATTCGTAAATTCATTTGTTCCTTTGTTTTCGAATTTGAAAAAAAAATTATTTTAGTTTCTTGATCGTAACTTCTATATTTAAAATTATTTATAAATTCTGCAGACTTCCTCATACCAACTTTTTGTCGCGCGTATTATACAATATTTAGAAAGTTCGTTCAACGTTTCGTATATGCAAAATCATCATCAAGTTTAGGTTTTCTTATTGTCGCCATATTTGATTTTCACCTCGTACGATAGCATTTGTTTTCTCAACACAACCATGTCACACATTATTCAATTTTATTTGTGTCTATATTTTTATGAAAATTAAATAATACAGAATTCATACACGTGAAAATATATACAGTGTTCCCGTGAACAGACGGGAACATTCTGCAATAGCTAACTTTTTTATTTAAAGAGATACAAGCTTGGTTAAATGGACGAAGTTTAAGTACCTTGCAATGCGCATTTCGCGCAATAAATTATAAAACAAAAGAACATCGCGTTGCTAAGATACAAGCATACCGATTAAATTTTTAAATTGAACACCTTGTATATTTTTATATTTTTAAGTTGCTCTGGTTGCCTGCTATAATTAATTATAAGACAATTTTTCTCTTGGATCGCTAGTTAAGGAGTTAAAAAATAACGTAATAAAATAATAAAAATCAAAAAGCAAAAAAACTGTTGTTATTGATCCTCCCCTTGCAATAAGTTGTTTAACAAATGTTTTTCATCCTTCGGACTGCATTAATATGTCTTATGCATCTCACATCAATAATAATAAAAGAAATTATTACAAATTATTTATTTGCCACTATTATAATTATAATGAAATTTGCAAAATTATTTTCTCCAAAACTCTTTTAATAGCGGCTTTAGAGAAAAATTGTCCTATAATTAATTATAGCAGGCAACCAGAGCAACTTAAAAATATAAAAATATACAGAATGTTCAATTTAAAAAATTAATTTTCATGCATCTTAGCAACGCGATGTTCTTTTGTTTTATAATTTATTGCGTGAAATACGCATTGCAAGGTACTTAAACTTTGTCCATTTAACCAAGTTTGTATCTCGTTAAATAAAAAAGTTAGCTATTGCAGTTTGTTCCCGTGAACAACCTGTATACAGTGTGTTGTCGTATTTAAAGGAAATACTACTATAATTACACTGAAATTCCTTATACATTTCCGAGACTTTTCTTTCACTTTTCCGGGAGTGATTGTATATCAAAAAAAAAAAAAAAAAACAATTTAAGAACGCACACCTTTCTTTACCAAACACCTTCTGATCCATTAAATGAACAAACAAAAGAAGACAACCGTCGATAAATTTCGAAATCTTGTCCGTAATTGATACACAATTTTTCAAAGCTCATTATCCAAGACCAAAACAACATTCAATAAACCATGAAGGAAATTTACATATTTTAATGAAAAGAAACGCAGTTTGTAGAAAACCTTGAATACCTATACATAAACGCGAAAACATTTCAATAATTCCGATATAAAAGCCTCGAACGACAAGCTTGCCGCTTCGCAGATACATAAATACTTGTGCAGATTCCAAGGGTTAATCTAACCAAACGTGCAAGTTTGACCACATTAGTCATGTTTGAACCTTTACGAACCAACACGAACGGACGAACTTTTACGTGAACTCTTCGTTTCGTTTCGCGTTTTAAAACGGAAACCGCCGTGACCGCTTGTTAATCGACAATTCCGGTCTTATTAAATATACCTAAAGTAAATTAAATATAAAGTAAAAAAATAATTCAAGTTTTTAATGTTTAAAATGTACAATATTTTTTTAAATATTGAATATGTCAAAAAAAAATTAAAACGCAAGACGGTTTTATGCAAATATAATTTAAAAAATGTCTATTATTATTATTTACGCAAAAAAAAATAAGAATCGAAATGGTAAAAAAATGGGATAACTTCGGTACATACATATGAAAAAAGTAAATATGTTTATTGATTGGATGTTATGATTCCAAAAATTTACTATTTTTCAAAAAAAAATACATTATTTCAGCCATGTTTGTATAAAACACGTTCGCTATAAAATTTCATCGAAATGAATGTCTTGCCTCTTAAACAGTTTGAACGTTTATTTACGCAGTTTAACCTACCAGGAAATGACATTTAAGACTTCTAATCCTATCATCATCCCACCTTGAGCAAATTAAATTAAATGTGCACACCAATCTTGCAGCCATCGATTTTATTGCAAACAAAAATAAAAATCGTAAGTAGTGGGTCGAAAAATACAAGCTAAATTGTGTAAATTTTGATAAAAGTTGCCAACAAAAAAAATACAAAATGTGGAAGTCTCCCATAGATCTGCCAAGAATAAACGTGTCCCATTGTTGGTAAACATGGCAATCTGTCTTCGCCGTGTCTCCTTTGTACGATTTAAGGATCGTTTATTGAACCTCGTGTAGGTCGAGAGGTGATCTCATGCACCCCAAATGGACTTGAAAAATGTACTTAAATTTGCAATCAATTCATGAAGGACAATAACTTATGCATAAAAATAAATGGAAAAAATGGATTCAATTCGCTTAAAAATGTTCAGAATTTATTTAAAAATGTGCTGAATTTATTTAAAAATGAACACCTTTTCACAAAAAGCGTTAAAAATGAAACAAACAAAATTTAAACAAAAATAAAAACACAAAGATCATTATATTTAATCTACTCGAATGTTTTGATATTGTGGGGGGGGGGGCAATAAATAATTTATAAATTGACAGACAAGAACAAGAGAACATGCCAGCAATTTAGTAAATTTAAATTATTTAAATAGTTTACATAAAATACAGAATGATTCTAAATAACTGTATGTGCCACCTTTAGCAACATGTTGCATAGTAGTCGCCATAAAAGAACAGCCCTACGTCACTGAGTTAAAACCTTAGCAATGTATACAAATATTGATACTAACTTACTATACTATGTTCGTAAATTCGGAGGAGTAAATACATAAGCCAGAATTACACTGGAACAATTTTCGAACTTATTCTTAGTTGGCCAACATTGATCGTATTATTTACACGTCCAAATATATGTTTTGTTTATTAATAACTATTTACTACTATTTACCAATCAAATAATTTGGAAAAACTAAAACCTTGTTTAAACTAAGTTAATTGAGCAATTTATATTATTAACAAACAATAAATGACTTTTTAAATACTTTAAAATCGACACCTGTCAGCTGTCACACATGTAAACATTAAATACCGGAAATCTGGTTGCGAATACGACAATTTACACTGTGAATTTTTTAAGTGAAAATTTTAATTTACTCCTCCAAATTTACAAACGTAGTATAGAGTGAGAGAGATAAATCATACATGGCAAGTTGATACACTACGCTAACGTCTATTCCGTTTATATAGTTACAAGTGTTGGACAAAGATAGAGCTACACATTGCATCGACATCACTATGTATCATTAGGTGTTTTGTCTTTCATTCGACTTCTATTAATTTACATTGAAATCGTAGTGCCAACTTTTTATTTTCTTAAATGTATCTCCATAATAAATTAAATCATGTCCTTTGCATTTCTTTGATTTTGTAATCTAAGCAATAAGTGTTTATTAAAATGTTACGCGTTACGCGCAAAAAACTGCAAATATCAATGTCATTTTGACAACTAAATGATAACAAAGTCACTTTACACGTGAATGCCCACTAGACCTACAAAGACGTCAATCAACCAATACTATAGAATTTCGTTCGCCATTTTCAAAAGGCGGCACCGACAACCATTTAGAATCACTCTGTATTATGAATTGTTGACTTTGTTTTAAAATTCTTAAATCATTAAATTCTAAAAAGACGCGATCACTTCAAAATTTTCCGACTGAAAATTTAATCGAGAAAAAAGTGAATTAGAGTAGGCCGTGATTGAATATTCTTGGTTGGCAACATTGACTTTGATTGATTGTCCAAGTAGTCTTATTATGACGTTAAATTATTCATTACAATGTGTTAGCAAAACAGAAAAAAAGTTAGATTCTGCAGGTTTAGAACATGACAGTCAAAAAACGTCAACGATTCTAACCTTGTCAGCAGTCAAATCGCAACGATACCAACATAAAGGCGCATTCATGGCCTGCTCTCAATAATTTTTTCCCATCACGCGGTATTATCCGATTTGTTTATATTTGGAACTATAAATTTTACTTGTGATATATACAGAGTGACTGGACTCATAGCTATCGTAATAAGAGATATCTGATTACAAATAAATCAGCTAAATTATTTAGGTTACCGAATGGTTTTAGGGGCAAATTTATATACCAATACGTGAAATTTGCATGTATGTATTAGTGGGCGTGGTTCATTTTATTTTACCGTTCATTTGTCAAATTGTTATCAAGTCGCAGAGACACAACCATCAAAAGTTGTATAGCAGCTGTTTAATTTGCAAATCATCCATTCCTATTAATTATGAGAATGATAATAATAATATATATTATTATAGCGCCATTATCATTAACAAATCGAATGACCTAGACAACATAAGTTTCGATTTTGATTAATAGGGTACAATTCCTCTCATGGAAAAAAATATGATGAAATAATGTAAAACATTTTGAAATCTGTCGTAAAATTCGAACATTTTTAAAGTTCCCAAATTAACACCAATTTACATTTAAAACCGTTATTTTATGTGGATAAATGCGATTTTTACAACTCGAGTGGTTTTTCTCGCCGAATCGAGCATGACGCAACGACGTATTTTACGCCGGATATTAAAAAGAAAGACGCACAGATAATTTTATCGCAAGTTAAACAACGAAAACCAATCGCGTGTGAACGATAATTATCCGACGACATAAAAACAAACAGAGGATCGAAAGGAAATCCGAAGAATCGGATTGCGCGGAATTCCGCAATCGCGGACGCCAATGACAAAAAAAAAACAAAACACGGCGAGATGACACGAAACGCGCGATTAATTATCCAATATCAATGACCACCCGTGTTCGTGTAGAAATTTGAATACAAACAAACATCGGCGAACGTGTTCCAAATACGAATGACTATCGCGCGAAAATCCAAACAATGTCAACGATTAACAAGCGTTAATTTTTTTTATCCGAAAACGTTCCGCTTCAATTAATCAAAACAAACTACGACAAGAAACGCTAATCTACGCATAAAACAAAACAAAACTGACCTTATCTGGTCGAATTTTGACGTATCCAATCCGAAGGATTTAAAACAAAGGTCTTCGCGCACTAAACGCACGTTTCCAAGCAAAACGTCAAGGCGAAACGCGCTCCACCGACGTCAAAAGAACACTAACTTATCGACCGGAATTGTTGGAATTGTTTTCAGATAGCGTATTTCACATGACCGTGACGTCATCGGCCTTCCAATGTATTTCACAAACTCGCGGCGACGTTGCACGGTACGCCCGCCAGCGATCGCTTTCGTACCTGCACGTCGTGTGGGACAACTTGGCGCGCGAAACGACGTCGCAACGTCGGAAATTGACTGTCAGATTCGAACGCAAGCATGTCGTGACTTGCGCGACCTGTTGAACGTTTACCATAGATCAGATTTAATTCGATCGAAGGTAGATTGTAAATGAAATAAATGAACATTAGGCTACCAGTCAACTTTAATTTTATTAAAATTGATGATGTTGAAACAATTAAGTCCTAAAAGAGAAAAAATAAGAGTATAAAAAAATAATACAAGAATTTATAAAAAGAAATAAAAGATTAGAGTGTATAGATAAGGAAGAAAGAGTAAAAGGATTGGCAACAGACAAGAGAAAACTAAAGGTAACCTATTCATGTATAGTCGGCCTTCGGGCCTCGCTGAAGATTTCAACTGTTCTGGAGTTCCGACCAAACAAATCTGCAGATTTTCTCCTACACACATCAGTTCTGCTGCACTTCTAAATAGACTGCAGGTCTAGACCTGTCGTCGCCCTTTGTGTGTATAGGGAAATGTTAACTGCAAATCTCGATATCTTCAGTTCCGAATCCGAACTGCAGGGCCAGTGTTGCCAGGTCTAGTGAATTTTCACCAGATTTGGTGATTTTAGGTCTCATTTGGTGATTTGGTGAAAACTTTTATAAAACCTCCTGTTTTTAGTGATTTTTCGCTTAATTACGGAGGTTTACATTTCAGGTGGGACCTTTTTTTTCTTTCTTTTTGGTCATACAATTATGGATCGAACCAAAAACTGACCATTTTGTATTTCAATTACGGAGCGAACCCAACCTCATTACCCATTTTTAGCCCAAAATGTTGTTGGTGAAAATCTGACAACTTTTATGGTTGCGATCTGGTAACTTTTTAGGGGGATAAGGGGAGAGGGGAGGGGAGACGAAGAAAACAGTGTAATGGATAACCGAAGCTATCGAGAAAAACGCAAAAATAGAAGTCTTGCCAAAGAAGAAAAAAAAAAGATAAAGAGACGCTAAATATGGAATTAGTGAAATGAAGAAATTAATTAAATAGAAAATAAAACGGGGAAAAAAAAGAAAATATTAAATAAAGACGCTGAAAACAACAATTTTTAATTTACAAAAATCCAGGCTGGGCACACCATTAACAAAACGAAATTTTGAAACAGTTATCGACGCGATACCTCGTGCGATTCAAAACCACACAACAAACGGAAACAGATAACGAATCTTTCGAGCATTCTTTTGTATCGCCTAAATTGCTTCTTCTGACGGACGCGGACGGTGCGATGGTTCCCCCCTTTGTATTCAAATTTCGACGCACACGCACGAGCTTTTCGTGGCGAAGATACGAAAGGAAAATCGTCCATCGCCGACCTCAAAGTTACAGTTATCGCCTAATTGTAATTCTTATCTCGCAAGTGATATTTCCTGTTTTTTTCCCCGAACAATGGGTCCGAAACCTTACGACGTTCAATTCCACGCGTTTGTTTTAGTTTCCTTTGTTCCAACAAAGGTCGTTCATTATCATAAACCAAATGTTTGTAAACAGCTTTTACACGTTTTAAACGTGGGCTGCACCCTCTCTTTGTAAAATCAAAGCCGAACGCTTTGTATTGCAATTGCAATATAAACAGAAGAATTTTTCATTTAAAATTTGGATATGTTTCAAGTAGATTTTAAGTTGGTACACCTGTTTATCTGTCAAACACATTCGACTAAGTTCAATGTACGCAAACAAAATCGAACAGGGTTGCCAATTTAGTAAATTTCAGACTTGATGTATAGAATAAAGTTTTTTTAGGTTTTTAAAAAGAAAATAAATCGACTAGTAACACAAACTAAAAACAAACTTTTACAAAATATTTCAAACACAAACACACATATCAATAAAGATAGGTATGATTTCTTTACTTGAGCAAGTAACTTGACTTGAAGCAAACAAACAGAACCTGTTTCTATTTACTTGACTGCCTTATTAGCTTGCCTGGAAACTTGTATCGTACTTGCCTTGTAGCAAGTTAGTTGCTCACTTGACTTGCTGCTCTACCTGGCTTCATGTAAACCTGTCTCTAAGCTAAGCGAGATACCAATGGTGAGCCTCGAAAAATGGGCAAATAATGATGTAATAAGTAATAATACATTTTATTTTTAATAAAAGTACCTGAAACATAACTCGACATGATAATTAATAATATAATTTTATTGCAATAAATTATACAAAATTAACTCAAAAATAACATTCCATCCATCCATAGAAAAAACCCAACTCCCCAATTTAATCGAATTTTCATGTATGAATTTCCGTCGCCGATTTCGCAATTCTTCGGAATCGATCGCATACGCAGAAATTTAGAAAGTAACACAAACACATAAAACCGAAACTGAACGATAAGTTATGACGTGACGTAAACAATTGACGTCATTCGTATCCCAAATTTCGTATCAATCATCGAACGTGATGCGGCGATTTTTCAACTTTCTTTCGATTTCAAAATACGCCATCGCCGTGACGACGGTCGCGAGATAACGAAGAAATTCGAAATTTCAAAACTGGAACAGCAACGCAAACGTTCGATTTAAAGTCACATCCGTTCGTGGTGTGATATTATGAAATTGTAAACGGTCGGTTACTTTACACCTTTGTGTGTATGTACGCTTGCTGATATGAATCGTTCTACGAATTGCGTTTAATTGAGTCGTGGAATATTTCAAATCGAAGAAACGGTTATCACATCACATCAAAATTTAATAAACTACAAGACACAACATCATCTGAATTATTATTATTATTATTATTACTATTAATTTATTTAATTTCGCAATGTCGGCAATGTTTTTAAAAGACCAAATGAAAATAAGGTTGTCCGAGATATTTTTATCGGCAAACCTTATTTTCATTTGGTCTTTTAAAAACTACATACAGTTCGTTTTCGTTAATATTACTTACTACATCTACACATATTAAATATAAAAAAAAACATTTTCAGATTTTCTATAAATGTTTTTTAAAGTTATGTCACCAACATTATTTCTTTATATTTTTAACTTCGTTAGGATTTTTAAATCTGTTTTCAACGGTATACAATTTTAAATTACATGAGAAAAAAATCAAGAAAAACGGCTTTAAAAATTTTAATAAAAAGAAGAATGTAATGAACAAAATAATCCAGTTATCAGGATGTAAAACAAACAAAAAAAAAATGCGTTGACTTTGACAGTTGTTAAAATTACAAATGTTCAAATTGGCAACCCTGCACCAGCTGACAACAACCAAGATAATCATAAAATGTATCAACCAGTTTTAAACAGTCTGGGGCGTTATTAATCTACATAATGTAGAATTCTTTCTTTAAAATCATCTAAATTCGGTCGATTTTTGTACATCTTGGTTTTAAGTGCACCCACAGAAAAGAGTCTAATGGCGTTAGATCAAGGGGACCTTGCCGGCCATTCCATTGGACCTCTTCTTGGTACACCAATGGCCCAAAGTACCAAGCGAATGTTCTTGTTTGGTACGTTAGAAAATATCGCTAATTCAGGTACTAGTTCAAATTGTAAAAAGTGTAAATATCTTTCACCAGCTAAATTATTTTCGAAAAAGCATGGCCTTAAAAGCCTGTCAACGACAATTCCTGTACATACTTTTTAATTAATTAATTAATTAAATTAATTCCAATATTTTTTAAAAATCCATCATATTTTTTTAACACATTACAGGTCTCTGTAAAAATGTCGGCTTTATAAACTTGCTAGTTTGGTTTCAAACCTTTTATTACAGAAAAGAAACTATATTTTTAATAACCGTACCTCGAACGAAAAAAACATAATTAACGACAATTATCTTTCGGGTGACGGTGAAATTTCTATTTAAAAGAGACGACATGTATGCCCTCGTGGTATGTGTATGTGCATATTCTTTTGACAACGGTAAGTTTTAGTTTCACTACATAACCTATAAATTTCTAATTTTCTTGTGAAATTTTTAATAATTTTTATATTCATCTACGCTCTTACGTTTCTAAATTAAACAAACTCTAACGTTATTCACGTCACTATATTTAACGGTGAATAAAATTTAACCAATTTTCTGACGTTCACATCAATATAAACAAAATTAAGTTTAAACAAATCCTTGATGTTGTTCACATCAATACGAATAAACCTTTCAATAGAAAATCTCCTTTAACATATTTCCATCCTAACCTACTCACCGTGTAAAATTTAAATAAATCTTTGAAAATTCAAACTAATAAAACAAAAACAAATTATTGCAACCAAAACTTCTAGACGATTCTAGAAGATTCCTCAGAAAAATTCGACAACGAAACCGTCCCGCGCGTTGTGTCCCACACTCAGAGTTGCCAATTCAAATGAAATAAAATACACGAAAAATCCTAGCCTAACTAAATAACCCTAATTAATAAAATTTATATTTAAGTTTGCAATGTTTCTGACCTTGAACTGGTCTTCCGACAGAGTATTCTGATTAGGTTTTCCATGTTTCCCTAATCCTTGTAGCATATGCTGGAATAGGCTATAACAACTGTAAGACGATCGTCACCGCAAACAAAGCCCTCCTTCTCAATCCAGTTCTTCGAGAACTTGGGACAAATGGTGAGAGGGAATCAAGGGAAAAAAGAAAAAAATTACTTAATTTTCACGTTGTATGCCTTTATAAACATGCAAACTCTTTACTCTTCGTTTAGGAATATACAGAGATAATAAAATAAAAACGAATCAAATCGATTTCGAGATAAGATAAATACCAAAAATAGTACACAAACAAACGTAACCCATACAATTATATAAATCAATATACAAATATTTAATCATTTTTTTAATAACTTTTTTTCATATTTTCCATTCCATTCAAGTGTATGTACATAATTGGGACTACCGGAGTATCTGAAGGGCGCAAGAGGTAAGCGTGCAGAAATTGATTGCAAGGTTTAGATGTGGAAGTGAATGGAAAGGAAATGGATATTGGATTAGGGTGACCTGATTTCCAATCCATTAATGCTCTACACACATTCAAACTCCCGCTAATCTCTCTCGAATTAAATATATAGTTAATATAGTTAGAAACACTGACGTATGGTTGGGTTCGCTCCGTAATTGAAATTTAAAAGGTATTATTAGGCCTTGACTAGACGAGAGTGTTTGTCCGCGGCGGGTCTTACGCGGGGACGCTCTGCCAAAATGGAATCACTAGGTTTATATGTTTCTAGGACGGGTAATTTGGCGTGGACCGCTCATTCGACACCGACCGGCGCGTGGCTTTCCGGTCAGAGAAAAAACGTCAACCCAGCACATTGTTTTATATCATTTTAGATACACAAGAGCGTTGACGGAGCGTGGACGTGTACAAAGAAATTAATAATTTCGATGTTTTGTTTTGAACACAACATGAGTGAAGTGTTTCATACAGAAAATGTTATTACTGAAATAGATAAAGATAAAGACTATGCAAATAGGGATATTAAGCAATAGAGCAGCAACACATCTAATCTCTACAGTGTCCATTTTACTTTCGAGTAAGATTACACTTCAAAGAAGGGCGTTCCTCGTCCGTTTCAGTCTATTTTAATGGAGCGGACGCACGACAGACACGCCGCACGTTTAACACGCTCGTGTAGTCCTGGCCTTAAGAGTACATTTAAAGTACAAAGATATATGGATACATGGGATGTGGGTTGGGTTCGCTCCGTAATTAAAATTCAAAAGGCGTTTTGCTGTATATTCATGCTAAATGCTGGACGTTTTGCTGTACATTCGTGCATGCTGTGCAGCTTGCTATAATTTCGGACAATACAGCGAAATGCTGGCCACCCTATACTGGATGAATGAAAGGGAGAGAAAGGGCAACATGTGTGGGGAAGCAAAATAGACAGGTAGCACTGGTACGAATGTATAGGAGTAGAGTGGACGTAGGAAGAACGGAGAAAGGCAAGAATGTGGAATAGGCTAAATGAGAAAGAGGATGGATGGGAATTAATGAAAAAAATCGTTAAGATAAAAAGTAAGTGTACTGAAATTGTACAGTAAGATAGTAGAGCAGATATAGGAATTTGTAAACGTAAGTGTAACATAAAACATAAGTTATGCCAATAAATGTTTTTTTTTTTTTAGAAAATTGATAAAAGAATTAAGTGTTTTTATGATCATTCTCAAATTTTTATGATAAGATCACTTAGATAACCAATAAAACAGTCTTGATTGAATCATTTTTCTCCTAATTTATTTTTAAATCCTCTTGATGTTGACCTTGATAACCCCGGTCAAACAAAAGCTGCTGTGAAAATTACTCGGAATTAAAAAAACAACCGTCGACTTTCGAACAATTTAACACATTTCAAAAATTCCCAATAATTAACGTTAAACCGAAGACGCGTCGCGAGCCGTTCCCTTCTATAAATAACGCCAATAAAATTTAATTGACGCGAATTTTTCCGGACATGAGCGACGCTACGGTTCAAGCCCCGAAAGCGTCAAAAAACGTCCGCGTCGCGCCGAATACATCGAATAGATGATAACGTCACTGAACAATTAAATTTCAAATATGCGCGAAAATACACGATAAGAAATCCAATTTTAGAAATGTTCCGATTATGAAACAATTCCCTGATAAAAACGTAGATATAAGATAAAAATTTAGCTGTGCGAAAAATAATTAAAAAAAAAATTGAAATTCCGCTCCATAAAATCTCAAAACACACAACAAAGTTATTTGTTGGTTTAAGTTTTTAGCACGGTTGGCAATCTCGACAAACTGAGAAGAAAAATTCAAATCGAACGTCACACTCAAACGACCACAATACGGAACGAACATCGATTTCCCTATTCGGTCAATTACGTCGAAAGAAAGTATTTTCACATGTATAAATAATGTATCGCATATTTACCAGATGAATCAAATTTTATATTTACGTACCCGACGCGATTCTATGAGATAACGATGAATTCGTTCGCAATTTTTTTGTATCCCAATTGTGTGAGAAAATTTGACAGTGTTATATGTAAAAGCTCTACAGGCATAGGAGGCTTAGGAATTGGTTTGGTTCTTTTCTCAGTTATTGACGTTCAGCTTCTGTAGGTGATCAGCATCAGAAACTGAGTCCAGCCATGTTTTCCTTGACCGACCTTTCCTTCTTCTGCCTAATTATCTTTGTCTTAATAATTTCTTGGGTACTCTGTTTTCAGACATTCTAATGATATTTCGTATTGTTATATTCTGATTCTACAATTTGATTCCCCGTCTTGCCATCTTGGCAGATCCAAGTTTCTTTATGAACTTTTTGTGTTGTGTGAACTCGTTATGCTGAATATTATTTTGGTTCAATTTTCGTTAGTTTCTGCATGTTTACTGTAGCTACCAATTGTTGGTTTATATCTTTGTTCTCGGTCTACCTTAGCGTTAAAATCTCCTATAACCAACATTCACAATACTTATTTCCTATATTTTCCTCTTAATCTTAGAGTGCTGAGTCGTTCCGAGTCTTTCTTGTAACTGAATCGTTTTCTAAACTGTTTCTAAAAATTAACTTATTTTCTACGTTACATTTTGTTAAATAACCAACCTTGTTCATTGCTCTGGTCTTAATCATATCTTGAAACGTTCTAAAATTGATCTACGTATTGTATTATCTATGTTTAATACCAAGTTTTTTAGGTTTGGATTATCATTTTTTATTCGCGAGCTTCCAAACAATAAGACTTGAAATCTAATAAACAATAATAAATTTAAAATAACATGGAAAAGCTTAAGTATACAGAATCGTCCGTGGAGCGCACTAGGGTTTTATACAGTGAGATCGAAAAAAAGACTAGTCAAAGTAAGCCATGAACAAAAATCGGCGTGTCTTTACTTAAACCTCTATTTATTTCTTAATGTCAAATTGACGTCAAAAATGTTGTCCAAGCGTTTCTTTTAGAATTTTATTTTTGAAATGGAAATGAAACAGGGAACGGTAAATGGCAATATTCTTACGTTATGTTATGAACAATTTCAGGAGCACTTTTCTATTGAAAATTTTTGACAAACGTCAATTTGACATTAAAAAATAAATAGTGGTTTAAGTAAAGACATGCCGATTTTTGTTCATTTTTTTTTTCGATATCACTGTAGTACATTGTAAAGTTTCATCAATTAAACTGAACGATTATTTATAACCGATTCAAACAATTCAATTTAATGTTTTCAAATTGAAAAAAAATATATACGTTTCTACCAACAAGAAAAAGTTTTTCGAGTAAACAAAGCCACACGAAAACTCCCTTTTATTGATCCCACCTTTCACATAAATCAGTGCAATTCGTCACTATTTATAACACCATTTTTATCTTAATTTTCCGAATCGCATAAACGACAGTCGCAAATGCACGCCAACGAAACAAAGACATTGCGCAGACATTCCCATTACAAAATCCAATTTCGCCCGATACACAATAGAACGCGACTGACTAATCGTTCTTTTTTCCAAACATCGGTTGTTTTGCGAACGAAAGCGTCTGAAATTAATTTCCAGCGCTATCTTTTTAATAACAGGCGATAAATCGCGTTATGTTTGCGTGCGCTATCGTAAAACGTTCGATTGTCGACGTAAAGATGTTAATACGCGAATTTTTTCGTTTAAAAAGTACATGTTTAATTTCATTTGATAATGAGCTTTGTTACTTTAAAGTTTGCGATGCTGTCAACAACATCCTGTATATAAGTTCGACATCTAGCACATTTTCAAGACAATCTGGATTGAATAAAACGTTTTGGGGATCAAATTTATAAAATCACGACGCATCCGTTAAAATTAGTTTAATTAGAATTATTTTTCAATTTCGCCTTTATTACAGTGTAATATTTTTTTTTCAAGAATTTTTGACAATTAAATGTCAGCAACGTCAAGAATGACAAGCAAAAAGCACCAACCAATACTATAGAATTTCGTTCACCATTTTCAAAATACTGCACAGACAATCATTTAGAATCACTCTGTGGCATTAACGATGATTTACTTTAAAAACTGTCCAACAAAGTTGTTTCGAAATTCATGAAACGTCGAAGTTAGTTTAAATATTGTTGACAATAACTAAAAAAAATACTCATTGATTTTACTTTCGTTCATCCGTATTTAACGGACGAGTCGTGAGTTATAATACAGTGAGATTGAAAAAAAAAAAAAACAAAAATTAGTCAAAGTAAGCCATGAACAAAGATCTTTACTAAAACCACTATCGTCTGTCAAAAATGTTGTCCAGTTGCTTTAATAGGGAAATTTAACAGGCAACGTCAGAATATTGCAATTCACCATTTCCTGTTTCATTTCCATTTCTAAAATAAGATTCTAAAAGAAAAGCTTTGATTTGTCTGACATTTTTGACAAACGTCAATTTGACGTTAAGAAATAAATAGTGGTTTAAATAAAGACATGTCGATTTTTGTTCATGACTTACTTTGACTAATTTTTTTCGATCACACTGTATACAGTCCGTTCACGGGAACATTCTACAATAGCTAACTTTTTATTTAAAGAGATACACACCTGGTTAAATGGACAAAGTGCCTTGCAATGTGCATTTCGCGCAATAAATTTTAAAACAAAAGAACATCGCGTTGCTAAGATACAAGCGTAAAGATTAATTTTTTAAATTGAACACCCTGTATATTTTTATATTTTTAAATTGCTCTAGTTGCCTGCTATAATTAATTATAAAACTATTTTTCTCTAGCATCGCTAGTTACGGAGTTAAAGAAATCAATAATTTCTTGCATTCTGGGTGTTCAGGAATTATTCTACTATAGCTAACTTTTCTATTTAAAGAGATACAAACTTGGTTAAATGGACAAAGTTTAAGTACCTTGCAATGCGCAATAAATTATAAAACAAAAGAACGTCGCGTTGCTAAGATACAAGCATAAAGATTAATTTTTTAAATTGAACAGCCTGTATATTTTTACATTTTTAAATTGCTTTAGTTGCCTGCTATAACTAATTATAAGACAATTTTTCTCTATGTTCGCTAGTTAAGGAGTTAAAGAAAACAATAATTTCTTGCATTCTGGGTGTTCACGAATTATTCTACAGTAGCTACCTTTTTTTATTTAAAGAGATACAAACCTGGTTAAATGGACAAAGTTTAAGTACCTTACAATGCGCATTTTACGCAATAAATTTTAAAACAAAAGAACGTCGCGTTGCTAAGATACAAGCATAACGATTAATTTTTTAAATTAGTCCTGTATCTTAGCAACGCGATGCTCTTTTGTTTTATGATATACTGCTCGAAATGCGCATTGCAAGGTACTTAAACATTGTCCATTTAACCAACTTTGTATCTCTTTAAATAAAAAAGTTAGCTATTGTAGAATGTTTCCGTGAACAACCTGTATATGAATTCTTATTTTTTCTAATTTAATAAATATTGCGATAAACTTGATAAACTAATTATAACTCTTTTAATTCATACCAAAAAAATTAGCCAAGTCATAAAACGACAGAACTTTTTAGGATTAAGTGACATCATCATACAACTACAACGTTCGTAGTTATAACACAATATTTTAAGTTAAACGCTAATTAACAACGTATGAAAGTTTGTAAATTCGTTTCTAAATTAGTTTTGAAAATTTTGAAAAAGATTTTTTCTCTTAATAGTGGAAATTATTTTCAAAGAATCTGGCTTGGTCGGGGAGTACACCATGGTAATTTTGTTCCTCTGGCTTAATTAATTGATTTATTTATTCATCTATTTTTTTGAATTATTGAGTCAGAGACTAGAACGTGCCAGGGGCGTCTTCAAAAAATTTTCCATGTTTCCAAATATAAAACAAGTAAAGCGTGCAGGATGTTCATAAATGTCTATTTTTGGTCATTTGGTCATTTGGTCAAATTATAGAAAGGTTCTGAGTGAAACAATTAAATCCATGTTGATACAAGCATTTTCCTTTTGTGATAATATTTGTTTATGAAACTTTTCAACAATTTTGAAAACGTAAAAAATCATGACAATCAAGACATAAATCGCATAATAAAGCGCGACAATTTCAGAAGACAATGGTAAACGATTCGAAAAAAATAAAGAATGTTAAGGTCTCTAAATGTCAACGTTTTAATTGTCCATATCCTGTTTAATGCGCCGTTTTAATATACGTTCATTAACGATTTTAGAGCGTCTCGAAGCGTACGTCACGACTAATCACGATTAAACAAACGAAAATACCGGCGCTCAGCGCGTTTCGCACGTTACGTAATTATCCCCTAAAAACTCACCATTTTTTGACTGTCGATCGGATCGTAAGCGTACATATAGTTGACTTCGGCGAATTGAGAATCCTCTAATCCGAAATTGAGATTTGGCACTAACTGCGACATAAGTAAGCCGTCGATCGACGCCGATAATTCACCAATTGTGTGCGTTTGTATTCGACTGTTTGTGATTGCGCGCGTTGGATGGACGTTTTCGAACCCGATCACTCTCCACAATCAACGGTGTACAACTGGTGTTCGCGGGCCGCGAATATAATTTATAACACGCAAGGACGCGACTACGACCGTCTCTTTCTCGAAGACGCGGAGAGTCGCGCGCCGTCTCCGTCGCCAATCAACTCCGACGATGACGTCAATGTACGCGGCGGAAGGAGGGAGGCAAACGTAAAGAAATTTGTTCCTGGAATTAACGCGACGATTGTACCGCAGGTTGTCGAAAAACCGCTGGCCCCGATTTTCATTTGTTCAAACTACCACGCAAGAAAAATATCCAAGCACAGAGTTTGTGTTAAGTAACTGTTTAGATACAAATACAAATAAAGTATTAGTCATACCATAAGAAAACAACGCCTGTTTAAGCACATCTCTGGATCATCGTGAAAAAAAAAACAACATCCAATCACATTTTTTTTTTATTTTGAATGAATTCATGAATTCTACGCAAATACCGCCCATTCAAAAATTGTAAAGAATCAATTTTTATAAAAACCTACAACATTTTAAACTTGAGACTAAAAATAATGCTCTAAAAGGTGATAGGAAAGAAAAACAGTCGGGTATCCAATAAGGAAAAACATACGAATCTTTGAATATATTTAAAAATCCAATACTGTTTTATAAATTTGGAAAAGGCGTTTAATAGCAAAGCAACTGTTAACATAAGCATAGAAAACATTGAAATAAACACAGAAAGATCAGATATTAATTCGAATTCGAAGGTGGTCTAATGACTTAGTGACTAAGCCTTATGGGTCGATTCTGTGCATGTCTGTTAGACATTTACGATCATGTCGTATACGCTCTTTTAGGTTCATACTATGTTACATTTTCTGAGTAGCGGTTCATACCAAAATCCAGTTGGTAGTAACGTATGGATATCGTTAAGTCAACCATCAATTTAGGAAAGATAATGTTTGAGTTTCAAGGCAAATTTAGGTTGGGTTTCACGACAGATTTAGTTTGGGTTTCAAAGCAAATTTAATTTGGGTTTATGTCGAGCCATATATGAATCTCGTTGGTTTTTAAAAGATTTTTCATATAATTTTTTATTGACTTTAAAAAAATGATTTTGGGTTTAAAAGCACAATTTTTGAAATTTGATTTTAAACACAAATTTAGTTTGAGTTTGCGTTTGGATATGGGTTTGTCAAACATGAAACTTGTTAGTCATTCCGTGAGCCCAGATTTATGATTTTTTAATTTTTTCAATCTGTTGGGTTTAATGAGATTGCGTTGA
>JAFFZR010026366.1:9953-21009 GCA_018397195.1 Lethrus apterus | reverse complement strand
TTTTTTTAAATGAACGTAGCTGCACACTCAAACTTTGCCAGTCTATACGAGATGGAAAAATAAATAAATTAAAAAAAAAATAAAAAAAAGTTTCATAAATGATTTCGTTCGGTTAAGTTGAAATTTCCCTACAAGTCGCGTTTCTCGAAAATCAATTAGATAATGCGATGCGACCTTACGTGCACTATGCATGGCACTTCCTGGGGGGATTTCATAATCGGATCACCGTCAGCGTTGCCAACTCGGGTACTTTTACGCTCAGACTACGACACAAGTCTCGTTCAATTACATAACTGACGTTCGATCGAATAACTAAAGAAATTAAGTTATCTTTTCGAATGCACTTTTTAATTCTGAATAAAAAAATCAAGGATGAAACCTGGTATTTTAAGGCTGAAACCGATCGTCATAAAAACTAGATTGAAGACTTTCACGACTCGTATTTACAATTTTTGGTTTTCGATCGATTGGTTTTCGATCGCTTCGTAAAATACGCAGGAATCGGCGTTACGGGCGAAATTCCCAAGTTTCATTTGTTTGTACGTTGATTGATTTAAATTTTGAACAAACAGAAGAAGCGCTGTTTTTCAACATTTTTTTATTTTCTGTTGTTTTTCACTTGTAATTTTAATTATATTCCTTTTCCATCCATTCGAACTCAAAGCGAACTCAAAGAACTGAAAACGCGCAAGTCGCACGGAAAAATGTTTATTTGAAAAATTTGAAATAACCTAATAAAATTGAACTCGTAGGTAATTCGATTCTCGAAGCGGAACGGCTCAAAGTAATTGCTCCAGCGAGGCTTAATGTGAAATTTATGCGACCCACGTATCTTGTTCCAATTTGATTATTATTATTTTTTTCTTTCTCTTTGCTTCTTTCGATGTTATTTTTTCTTTTTCCAATATGTAGGAGTTTTTTTTTTTTTTATAATTAGTATATTTTTTCTGAAAAGTTAAGCATCATCATCAGTTTTTGTGAATCGCCTTTAAATGTTTCTTTTTATGTTACCTCGTTCGTATAAATATTTTCTTCATTTTTACTTCTTGATATTACAAGGAAAGATTTTTTTTAAACAACGGACTTAAAATCGACCAAGTAAAAATTTTATACATGGTCGATTTCGTAATTATTTCCGGTGGGTCGAGATCTTAATGTGACCGTTGTCGCCCTAAAAGGGATGAACGTCAAGCCGTGTTAATTTCGAATGACGCCAGAATTCAGGATGTACAACGTCAAGCATTAAGTATCCATTATTAAACCACTTTACCTTCAGTCTAAAAACCACAATTCCCGTCGCCTCGGCAAACTTTTAAACTAATTTAAATGTGTCCGAAGAACGGCGGATGACATTTTGGGTTGCACGACATAGTTTCATCGAATAATCAATTTAAAGGACGAAAAATCTCAATTTGTTTTTTTGATGATTTGAACTTTACTATATATCTTAGAAATTCATTCTAAGAAGACACCTGCAAAATGTACACTGTGCGAGGGTAACCGTCCAGCTAACTAGGGTTTACTCATAACCTTCATAGTGCTATACAAGAAGCTAAAAATGATACTTTTTAAATAATACATAACAAACCTCTCTCCCGAGGATCGTTCATTGTGGAAAGCTAAAAAAAAATCCAATAGTAGACTTCAGAGTTGGAAGAGGTGCTTAGCTGAACAGGGGCCGGGTTTGGCTGATAATATTGTGTTAATGGCAGCCAGGGAAGAAGGTCTAAAATAGATTGCGTGGAGGTTCCGGAGGTTTTTGGTTAAAAGGGGATTGAGAGAAAAATAAAGATCATGGTATTTAGGAAAGAAGGGGGAAGAAGAACGGAGATGGAGATCGATTGGAAGGGGGATAGAATAGAAAGTGTCAAGAAACGGATGTACCTGGGTTGGGAGAATTTAAACTACAGTAACCTGGATTACGCCTGTAAAAAGGCAATGAAAGCGGAGGAGGGTCTGTAAAAGATGATCTGGTGTAAAAGAAAGCTGAAGGATTGGCTAATGGTGTTGCTTAGGGAGCATAATTTTATATGGGACAGATGTGTGGGGGTGAGGGAATTTAAAATGATCGGATAAATGCTACGGGGGGGGGGGTTGAAAAGAGCACTGAAGCTGGAACATTCCAAGCCTGAGTATATTATCCTGGAGGAGACGAGTCAGGAGGTAGAAGCAGGTAAAAGAGTGATGAAATACGAGATGGAATTAACTGTCAACTGTCAAACGTAAAAAATAAATTTTTGCAATTATCAACTTGTCAAAGCTGTCTGTTTATAGGGATCTTGCTCTCTGTATATCTTTCTGCTAGTAATTGTTTTTCTGACAATTTTTAAATTTTCCTGTATGTAATTTATAACTGATGCGCCATCTATCGGTGAGTGCCGTAATGCATAAGCACACCCCGACTGTTACATTACGGCACTCGCCGACAGGTGGCGCCCACAATAACCGTATTGACGAGGGGTAATAACACAGAAACTAACGATGATCTCCGATGGTCAAACTTATGCGTCAAATAATTTAATGTATTCGGTTTTAAAATTAAAACAAAAGAAAATTAAAAGTAATTCTAAAAATGTCGCGTCTATTTATAAGTCAGTCGAATTATTTTTCTGCCCAGTTTTAATAACAATCGTCCGTGTCTTTAGTTTATTTTCGCGAGAATATTTTCAAGACAATATTTGTGCCAGTGGGTTGGGTTTGAATAAATTGTTCTGGGTTGGTTTGGACTAGGTTAGGTTGGTTAGGTTTGTTGCTTTAGTTTGGTTTTAGATTGAGTTGGATTTGAGGGAATTGTGATAGATTTCTTAAGGCATAAACTAAACAACATACAACTCTTATGAATAATCCTAATTATTGAGTAGCGCACTCCTTTGTTGTTACTAAGTTTTTTGTAATGAAAATCACTGGTTCGAGTTTCGCAAATTTTACGGAATCGAGGGCGCCATTCAAACGTTTATGAAAATCACAAATAATTTAATCCTTGTTTATTTGTAAAGCCTTTCAATTTGCGTTTGTCCCCAGAAAATATCCAACAAGGGCGAATGCATCACGCGAACTTCCACAATAATTGCTAAAGGGGGATGGAAATTGCTTGTTAAGGGTTATCGATTTGCAGACTTGGCATATTTTGGAAGTTTCGAGAACCTCTTCACGATAAGACGAGAAGAGAATGGGCGAAGCGTAAATATCGGGCGGGGAATATCGAGTTCTGAATACAAAAACAAACAAAAACAAAAGAAAAACGAAACAAAATCGTAAATCCATAAAACAATTCAGAAACAAACGAAATGTTTAATTATTTTGCTCGCCGCCGCACATCAATCTCTCACAACAATTCAGCGTTCTTCTGCATGAATAATGCACGGGCCATTCGAGAGTGTTTGAAAAATGTTACGGCAATATCTCAAGATTCCCACGGCCATTATGCACGTAGTGCTCGAAGTCTCCGCCAGAGACACGAGCGCACGTACACGCTCTCACCCATAAACCCTCGTTTTATGAAAGAAAAACACTTTAGCCAACTCGGTTTTTCTAGCGGTGTTCATTGTTCAAATTTTTAAGTTACAAGGTTTTCACAATTTCGTATTTTTCGTTTTTATTTTTCTCCATTCTTTGAAACCTTCTCTCGTTTTATCATTTTTCGCTTGTGCCACTTTTTGGTACCTATGGGTTTCGGATTAAAGTATTCAAACAACCTTTGAAATTTTTGAATGAATAATCCAATACGAGAACAAAACTGAACATAATAAAAAAATAAGAAAGTAATGAAAAGAACTAACATGCAGACGTTAAGAACAAGAAAAAACAGAAATGTAGAAATAATATTATAAAGATAGGAAGGTCAAAAAATTAATATACGAAGGGCGTTCAAAAAAAACAAAAACGAAGTGAACCTCATGACAGTCCATGACAAGAGAAGCGTGCGAATTTCGCCGCCGCGCCGTCCGCACGTCGGTAAAATCGATTCGCAACCCAAACAAGGGCAACGAATAACTTTCTTTATCTTTTTTTTTGTCGCGAGCGCCTAAAATACTACAAGTGAGTGGATAACACACATTCGGAGAGACGCCATCTGCATAGCGAATTGTAGATCATGACGCGCTTACCAAACAACATCAATACTCCGTTGTGCCGGCGTCGTGACGTCACATGCAATCGATGCGGTCTACGCCAGCTTGCGAGCGGCGGGGGGGGGGCACGAGACGACGGCGCACGAGACGTCGTCATGGTAACGAAAGAGAAGAGTGGGACAACGTATGTTGCCTAGTTACCTGGCCGTCTATACAGGTGAGGAATGATCCCCCTCCCTGTTCGTAGTCCCCTTTTCATGCATCATCTCGGCCATAACAATAATGTAAAAATAAATAGCTAAATAGGCTCTTCCCCGCTCCATCATCAACAAAAATCCGCCGTTTGTAGTTTCGTGTTTTCATTTGTTTTTCTTGTGAACTCGCAAAAGTATTTTTAATATGGAAGTTATTGCTGAATTTATGTTGCATATTTCGATGTTATTTTCCGGGAAAAATGCAGGTTTTCGAGCAAGATGAGTGTTTCATTAATTCGTCGTGCGCGACCTCATATATATTAAATTAAATATTTTAAAAAACCACACAATTTGTTCATTAATAAATTAAATTTTTTTTTTAATGTATGAGAAATATATTTTTTTAAAGAAAAATTTAGAAAAATTTATGAATGTAAAAAAATGTAAAAAATGTATAAAACAAAAAATAATATATTCCAATCAAGATGCTATATATCTCAGATATGATGTCTCATTAGATTGCCGTTCTGACACCTTTAACTGCAATAAGTCACATTTACACAGTAAAAATTGTCGGATTTCCACAACTGTTTGTCACAGGTTTCGTTCTTTCCTTTTTTCACTTCTAGTTTCACTTTTTTTATTGTATCGTAGTCTTCTTTGTTTTGGGCATTTTTAGTCTTGTTATACTTCTTCCGTGCATTTTTCTTTTTTCGAATTTTTTTCTTTCAACTCCTTTGTTAATCTGTTCGTTTTTTGTTTTCACTTACTTTCTTTGCTCCATAAATTTCCTCTACTGTTACGTCTATTTCCATATTTCCCATGCCCTTGTGTTTTACAATTTTACAATTTTCTGTCTATCTTCATTCTACATATTATCTCTTTTTTTAGCATCTTCTTCTTGTAATTTAGATTTTTTGTTCTATGTTTTTTTGGTTTAAAATTAATTGTTAATAATGAGATATCAATAAAATATTGTATTGCAACATATTTTTTTGTTGTTTTCCTTACACAACATACCTGAAGACGTCCATTATGCAAAATGGACGAAACATCGCCAACCCATAACGCAATAAACTGTTTTTAACGTAAGCAAGTTCGTAACGTACGCCCAACCTCACGCCATTTTTAAACGATTATGACACAATTCGTCAAACTGAACAGTTTACGAGAAAGTCGGGCGTAATGCTGGAAGGTGGGGGGTGGGGGGCTCAGGTGTTTTATTTAGCAATTATGGCGTAACCCGCAATATATACGGCGCGGAATTCCATAATGGAAGTTTTATGAGGCCCCACGTTAAGCCACATTTTAAAAACGTAATCTCATGAATGCAAACTTTATAAAACGCAGTTTATGAATTTTTCTTCGTTACGACACATAATTTGAATTTTTCTCCGTTCCGACACCTAATTACATTTATAATGGACGGTCGATTTTTGTAGCTCGAAAAAAAAAAAACGCAAATTTTTAAAAGTTTAAGCAAGTTTAATCACGTTTTAAAATATTTTTTTATCCTAAAAGATGTCGTGTTTTGGAGTTTTCGTAAGTTGGTTCAGCAACATAATTTTGGGAATTTTTAAAATTTTTTAAATTAGAGGACACCTGTATATTCAAATAATAAAAAAATAACTATGTTTGAAATAAACAAACAAAGCAAATAATAATTTAAATTGTCGTCCAACGTGGGGTGCATTCTCTTAACTGGAATGTTTGTAATTTTTTTTTATTTTGTACAAATTTTTTTTCCATTTTAAACCCCAACACGTTTAGGGGATACCTGTATATTCAAATA
Source organism: Lethrus apterus (assembly GCA_018397195.1). Lineage (NCBI taxonomy): Eukaryota > Metazoa > Arthropoda > Insecta > Coleoptera > Geotrupidae > Lethrus > Lethrus apterus. The sequence continues at coordinate 14,953 of JAFFZR010026366.1, read as the reverse complement.
ATAAAAAAAAACTAAGCTTGAAATAAATAAACAAAGCAAACAATAAATGCTGTGTCACTCTGCACTCAGATTGCAGATTTAAGCCTATTCACTTTTTTGGCGCCCAACGTGGGGCGCATTTTCTTAAGTGATTTTTTTTTGAAATTGGCGCTCAACGTGGGGTGCATTCTCTTAACTGCAATGTTTGTAATTTTATTTTATGAAAAAATTATAAATTTCGGTTTTAAATCCCAACACGTTTAGGGGACACCTGTATATTCAAATAATAAAAAAATAACTAAATTTGAAATAAACAAACAAAGCAAACAATAAATGCTGTGTAATTAGTCACTCGGCACTCAGATTGCAATTTATTAGCTATTTTTTGGCGCCCAACGTGGGGCGCATTTTGTTAAGTGATTTTTTTTTTTAAATTGGCGCCAAACGTATCGTCTTAAAAGGAACTTTTGTAGTTTTAGTCTATGCAAGGATTCCAAATAAATCCAATTTTTAAAAAAATTTTATGCTTCCGAAATACTAAATGAATATGGTTTTGGGGTTTGTAGGTTGGAGCCTTAAAAATTGCTCAAATTGTATATTTTCTACATTTTTCGCTATAATCGTAGAATTAAACTTCACTAAACTTCGATTTACAGCTTTTTCAATCGTTTCTATTTTGCTTTGTTTTTTTCTTTAGTTTCTTTTGTTAAGTTTCAAAATGAAACGACAACAGCCGATAAATGCACGAACCGAACCACGTACACGGCTTAACGCCGAATATGATTCACGAAAACATTTCATTTTATTATTAGAGCGCGCAAATATTTGTGATAAATGTTTTGGCCCTAACTGCAGACGCAGTAATTGCACCTACAGTGGCGTAACACAAGGTTTTGTAATTTTTTAAAAAATATTTTCAAATTTTTTTGTCTGCGTCATCTATTCCAACTCTTGATAAAATAAAAAAAGGAAAAAACTTTCCAACTTTCCAACTTTCCGTAAACGTTTTGTTCTTGCTTGCTTGCAGTTTTGCTAAATTTTCTCAAAAAATTTGGATTTGTAATATAAATGTTATTTTTGTTTATTAATGGGCAGGGGAGCAATTTTTTCATCAGTAAACTTGCTCCAGTCAAGGGATTTCCACATAAAATAAACATCCAGGAATTACCTACATTATGAAAAATATCCGAGAATTGGCCAAAATCGTCAAAAACCCGAATCTTTCCTATTGTTTCGTAAACAAATCACATGACTTTGTAGATCATTTTTAACCCGGCCAAACAAAAGCGGATCGGTCACGAACGAAGGAACGGACGGCGACGTCCATCTCGTCGGCGAACAGAGAAAGAGAAAGAGGAAGGGGGACGAATTGTGAAAATGTGACGGCTTGACGTTCGTATGAATAATGAACAGAGACGGCGTTGATTCATCTGTCTGGAGTTTGAGGAGACCGCACCGCAGATAATGGGAAATAAATGTCACCCGACTGGTTGCCAAGATCTTTTACTATCGCAGGAGTCGTGCCAAATTTGACATTTATTTTCGTCCGCGTAGTATTATAAATACGGCGTAAGCGATTATGTGCGATTTTTTCCGATGTTGTTTCGTCCCAAATAACAACAGGTATCGTTCGTATTAAGGAAGCGATAAAGGAAAAGATTGTAATGAGAGGGGGCAGTGAATAAGCTTTATATGAATAGTAAAATATTTACTATTATTATTATTATTGTTATTATTATTGACTTAGTCCCCAGTATTATACTTCTTCATTTCCACATTTTCCAATCGGAGACTTCTTCTTCCTTCTTCTCATTCCAGTTTTCGGTTCGAAGAACTTAACTGGACTGAAAGGGGAGGGGAAAAGATTTCTTCTAGAAGAATATGATGTTGTGATGCTCTCTCCGATGTATTTTTCACAGAAAAGAGTATCACCTCTTTTTTTCTTACAAAATGTTCCCAGTCACGTCTTCTCCTTCTTATGACTCTCCAATAATTTTTTATGCTCTTAATTTTCTCTTGTTTTCCTCTTCCATGTGTGGACCTCTTCAAGTAACAAAAACAACTTTGGGATTAAACCCATGTTTCGTCTTCGCGAAAACCCCGTACATTACCCATCGTTTTATTCGAATCGTCTAAGAAGTCAGAGACGGCGTACCTTTCGTCTATTTTCGACCAAGAGCGCGCGATATTTGCGAACGTCTGAACGGCGAGTAATTGATCGAGGACAGAGTGTATTTACGCGTAGCGCTTTGGGAGCGCCATTTTCGGGATTGGAATTTAATAATTCACGTCATAAATTTAGCCTACTCGCCATCCCGACCACCTTCGATTTGCACATTCGCTCGATGAACATTCAACTTTTTCTCAATGGAAGGCTTGTCGATATTTCCAATTTGTAAAGTTTGTTACCTACATGTTCCAAATTGAGGTCATTACGGAATCCAGATACAGACAACAAGGGCTTAGGACTAAAAACCCAATCAAAAACCCAGAAAATTTGGATTAATTAGAATTTACTTGGGTTTACTTCGTTTATAAAAATTTGCAAAAAATCGTTACCCGATTCTGTTGGATTCTGTTAATTTTTTTATCGAATGAAACTCACCCGATTGCCCTCATTCCAAATTATTTCAAAAATCCAATTGGATTTGCTTTAGTTTCTGCAAATTGCAACGAGATATTTAATATAATTCCGTTGGATTCAATTTTTCGAAATTTGAACTCAACCCATCTCAAAGGATAAAAATAAAATTTACAAAATCCAACTGAACCCAACCAATTTTGCAGATTTTCTGTTAAAATGAGTTAGAATAGTCCAGATTTCAAGAAATAAATCTGTAAAAATTGGGTTTAGCTACCAAATGGATGGCAGACGTCCGACACCCTCAAAAACATGAACTTTCAAATCAATATATTAGAAGCGAAAATTTGAAACAGTTTTTTATTTTGGGTTTACGTATTTAAGTTTCTGTAAATTTAAATTTTTTAGAAATTTTTGCTGGGTTATTACAAATTCCCCTCGAAGTTATAAATAGTATGAATATGCGCGGTTTGTGGGAATTAATTTGAAACAATTTAGGTTTACATCAACTACTATGAACCAGTTTTGAAAAATTTGGGTTTATGTTACCATAAATTTTGAAAAATTTTAATTTGGATTTTCTTAAATTAATCTGGATGGACCGAATTTTTACCGATTCGATATCCAAAAAAGACATTTTATTTGGAATAGTTGGGTTTGTCTTCGTGCAAATCCAACTCAATAGAAATTAGGTTGGCGGATTCTATTCTGCGAAACTGGAAAAATTTTCCGCGATTTTCGCGCAATTTTAAATGATTCGCCTCACTTTTTTTGCAAATCAGCCTTAACAATTTGGGTTTACGATTTAGTAGCTAAAAAAAAATCTTAAAGACCCAACAAAATCCGATCGTTAATGACAAAGATCGGTTTGATTAATCTGACTGTACGGCATGCATGGAGGGTTAGGGATTGGTTAGAACTCAAAATCTATGTTGGGTTTTTGGGCGCTATTTCAATTTTTTGAATCGAACAATAATTGGCTTAGTCCGCACCTGGGCAAGATTGAAATTTCATAAAGTTTGTGTGTTTTCTTGGGTCCGTTTTTTTTATTTTAAAAATTAATTACTAGTTTATTGGAAATTTTTCATTTTTTGGGATTTTAAACAAATGGCGCCAAATATAAAAAAATTTTTTTTTTGAATTAATTTAATTAATTAATTTTAATTGAAATTTCTGTAGCACATTTCCCTTAATTAAAGAAAAAAATAATTGCAAATTTGACTCACCATGCACGTTGATGTCCGTTATTTTTCCAGCGAACGCCGCCTGTGTAAAACACTAGATTATGCAGCGAAGAAGTTTTCTTTTCTTGCGCGCCGCCGACCAACAAAGTTACAAAAAGGGCCAGGACCAAAAACCTCACAAAATTTCGATTTCTTTAATTCGCGAATTTCTGCCGGACGTTTCTTCGAAGAAAGTGTTTGGATATTTTAAGTTTTCTTGGTTCTTCTTCGAAGCTCTATGATTTTTGAGGTGAAGCGCGTCAGTTAGTCTTGGGAGAAAAACAGAGGGTTTTGGGGAGGTTGGGTATTCGAGAATAGAGATCCGCACAGAAACAAGGCCCAGAGTGGACTGAAGTGTTTCGGATGCTGCGCCGTAGTCTTCCCCCCATATTGAGAGTAATCATTTACACGGAGGCGCAAGATACGTGTATCGACACACCGTTAAAAATATATTTGCCAGTTCTTTATAAATGTCGCGCGCGCCATTACTCTTCATAATTCTGCAAAGAAATGAAAAATTATAAATATTTTCATAACATTTTTTTTAAACTGTACGAACTTTTTATCTTTACAAAAATATAAAAAAAAATCCAGATAAAGCTCTCAGAAATTTTCCAATCAGTACTTATAAAAAGGGGCCAAGCTATTCGCCTGAACGTATCCCATTTTTATGATTTTTTTTATCACTTGAATTTCAAAGAGCTATGAGGAAGTTTGCAGTCTTTACTTACTAAGGGACCTAACTATTATTCCTGAGGCACCCCATATTTTACGATTTTTATTTGTCTACGTCAAATATTCAAACGTTAGAATCTCAGTCAGCTTTGGAAAAAATTGTAAAAATGACCCTAAATATTATCCTCGAGGTATCCTATTTTTGACGACTTTCTTTCATCCATATCTATTCTCGTTTGATGCACGAGCTACACGTAACGAAGAAAGAGACCGAAGCATCAGGTCTGCTTCTAGAGAACTAAATCGACATGCATTGATCGACTCACACAGGAGCTGTACTGACGATGGGTGAAACCCAAACGTTAGTTTGCAGCTAGTGTAAGAAGAACGAGCCAATCTAACCTATAAAAAACTAGTTGACCCCCAAACGAACCCAACCTATTTATACTAAATTTCGAGGAAATGTTAGAATTTATTTTTTTAATTGAGTTTGATTTTCTTGGGTTTAGGTTTGATTTGGTTAGGTTCGGTAAGAATCTATA
>JAFFZR010026365.1:0-21809 GCA_018397195.1 Lethrus apterus | reverse complement strand
GAAAAACCGACTTGTTGTTCACGCATCCATTGGACAAACACACGACGCTGTTGATGGTCTCTGGGTTCAATTCTTGAGTTATTTGGATCTTGTATGCGTGTAAATGCAAATCCTTTGTCAAAATTCGCTGCGTAGTTGTATATGAAAGCCCCAGTTTCTGCGATCGATGTGCCTGGTTCGTCGGCGACACTTTCACGAACTCTGTCAATATTCTCGGCCGAACGACCTAGCCGAGTATGCTGAGGTGTTTTCATGTTACATACTGACCCAGTTTGTTCGAACTTCTGGACCAAATTCCATGGTCGATTATGTACACCAAAATACTCTCGTAAAGCACGATGTGCATTTTTTCTCGAGCGCCCATTTTCATAATACGCTTGGATAATTCGAACACGTTCTTCCGTTGTGTATTGGTCCATGACTGATTTTGTAAAGGTACCTAGAATATAAATTTCATTTTGTTAGCGATGCATACTTTAACGTTTGGAAAATATTTGCCACTGTCATGTGGAAACTCAACTTGAATCACTTTTTATAAGTTGTTCTTTGCTTGCATAGCTGCCAGATTTATTATCTTTTTGTTGTTGCGATATTATGTCCTTCTTGTTGCAGTGATCATATATTATCTTTGTTATGCTGGCGGTAAATATTTTATACAGGGTGGGCAAACTTCGATGTTTTAATAGGGAATTTCGATAACCATAAGAGATACAAAAAATTACCCTACCATCCTCGATAGCTTTTTTTGGAGAAAAATTCAATGGTGCAAACCACAGTTGGCTATCGTCTTTTGTTTTCGAGTTATGGGCAAAAATTCGATTTTTTCAATTTTCGTTTTATGCCTATGTCTTGCTTATTTGGAAAAATGAAGGAAAATAATATCCACGTTCTTCAGGCACTTTTTTGATAAGAATGCAGCGGCGTTGTTGGTTTTTTGAAAAAGTTCTCTAAATTCGAGTTGTGACACAAAGTTATATTTTTTTATATGGAACTCATAGTTTGGCTGTGGCTTAAATAAAAAGATAATTTTTTTCCCTTTTCAATAATATATAACATGTATGGCCACGGAGTGCTTCAAAGCGATGTCAATTGTATGTTGCGAATGACGTCAATTTGAATATTCACTACATATAAGTCTAACCTTGAATGAATAAATATTTGAAAAATCTCTATGAAAATTAAAAATTGGCCATACATGTTATACATTGTTGAAAATGGAAAAAAATTATCTTTTTATTTAAACCACAGCCAACTATGACTTCCATATAAAAAATTATAACTTTATGTCACAACTCGAATTTGGAGAACTTTTTCAAAAAACTAACAAGGCCACTGCATTCTTATCAAAAAAGTGCCTGAAGACATGGACATTATTTTCCTTCATTTCTTTCTAATGTATTGTTGTCACTTTCAAAACTTGTATGCGCTTTGTATCTTTTCATCTTAATCACTTTGTTCTGGTTTCTTCTGTTGTTATTTCCATTTTTATAGCTTGTTATTACTCCAAGATCTCGTCTAATTTCAAGAATTATCTCCTCTATTCTATGTAACCATATTGGTGGTTTTCTTGCGAAAATTTACCATACATTTTGCTGATAAATGAACGCCTTCGCAGTAATGCATCGCGCAGCTCGCTCCATTCACTGCTAAGGAGTCATTATACATTACTTGTTTCAATTTTTAGATTGTTGATGTAGAAACAGGAAAATGCGATGAAGCCTTTGCCTATATACCCGATTTGGGAGGATATGGTCTTGTCGTATATTCCCTAGCCAGTGACGATTCTTGGCGAATACAACATAATTATTTCCATTTTGACCCTCTTAAGGGTGATCTGAACGTCGGTGGCGTTAATTTCCAATGGACGGACGGTATATTTGGACTAGCACTTTCGAATATACATCCAGACGGGTTCGTCAAATTGTTGAAAATGATTTATTTTGAATAATTTTCTATCCATTTTAGATACCGAACCTTATATTTCCACGCACTGGCAAGTACTAAAGAATTTTGCGTATCTACACAAACACTGAAGAATAGAACAGCCGCTACTGATCCACATAACTATCATGATTTTAAAGTACGTATCCTTTTACACATAAATATTTCTTAAACAGTAGGCATATCCAATACGAACTTAGATTAGATTTATAATTCATTTATCCTAGTGAAGTAGTGTCTTGGCTTCCAAGCTGGATACGCGAACTGCGACTGAAATTAATCGCAGTAGTCAAAGATGTCCCTAGATATTATTTCATTTGAACGGTCGCGTAATCCTATGATCTAACTCCGTTTATTCTAATTCACTTAAATACGGTAAAATATATCTTCACCGAACCTATATCTACAAAATAGGTTTGTGCTATAGCCAGAAAATAATTCTGAACATAATGCTAGTTACATATATGTTCGTGTAAATATTTTCTGAGATATGGTATAATGTTTTGGGCTAGTTCTGTTCAAACAAATAATGTATTTATTTGTCAGAAGAAAATTCTTAGAATTATAGCCAATATTCTACGAACATAGTCTTGTCGTGATATATTCAAGAAATTAAAAAATGTAACTATACCGGGTGTCTCAACTAAGAGTGAATTTTAAAATCTCGCCGTTATTAAGAGTAATTCAGATCTGAATCTTTGTAAGCATTGATAATCCAAATTTCTCTATCAACTAAAAATATGTACGAAGATGGTCGACTTCCGGTTATACTCGAAGTCGGCACAAATTTTCTTATTTTAAATTTTAAATGCAACACCCTATATTTTATTATCTTTTGGATTTTCCATAAACAATAAATGCCAGTTTGATATACACATACTTGCTCGTAGTGGCACTCTTTCGGAGTTATTCGACTTTTTTGGAAAAAGCGTCTCTTGCAGTGTTTTCGGAAATTTGAAATGTCTCCGGAACTAATGTGCGAAGAGAGCCGCGGATTTCACCATTCGATTTATTAAGATGCATTACAAATTGAAACAATTCGGTTCATTAAAACGTGAACTAAGAACACACAACACTAATAATTGTGGCATCATCGGATAGAAAATTTGATTCTCTTTGACCTTTATTAATACATGTTGGTATCTACAAGTAGTAGTTTTGTAGTTATTTCCGGTTTTGTCTTTATACCATATTTCTTGACGTCTAAATCTTCAATACACTAATATTATCGTCAGTTAAGTGTTTTAATTAGATGAAATTAAATACTACTAGCACTACCATATACAGCGTTTCACTTAAAATACAGATAATTGTTCTAGAAATATTAAATTGGGTTACGAATTTCATTATTTTTTTCTCACATTCGTACCAGGCTTGCGACAGTAACTTGTTCTGTTACTGGCATGTTTAAAAAACGGTTAAACGCAACCTGTAATTAATCTTTAACGCCATTTTTTATTATTAGTAGTTATAGTTATTACATTAGTGTTATTACAATTAAATGGTGGTTTTGTCTTAACTAGTGTTGCGTTTAACCGTTTTTGAAACATGTCAGTAACCGAACAAGTTACTGACAAGTTACCAGCCGCGAGGCTGGTACGATTGTGAGAGAAAAATATTTTCTAAATAATGATATTCGTAACCCAATTTAATAATTGTAAATCAATTATCTATATTTTAAGTGAAACGCTGAATGTGGTAGTGGTATTTACTTTCATGTAATTGAAACAAGTAACTGACGAAATTATTGGTGTATTGAGGATTTAGACGTCAACAAATATGGTATAAATAAAAAACCGGAAATAACCAAAAAACTACCACTTGTAGATACCAACATGTATTAATAAAGGTGAAAGAGAATCAGATTTTCTATCCGATAATACCACAATTAATATAGTGTTGCATTTAAAAAAATCACGTTAGCCATGATTGAAAAGTCTGAACTTCAAACGTTCTTATTTCACGTTTTAATGAACCGAATTGTTTCAGTTTGTAATGAGGAATAAAGTGCATCTTAATAAATCGAATGGTGAAAACCGCAGCTCTCTTCGCACATTAGTTCCGGAGATACTTCAAATTTCCGAAAACACTGCAAGAGTCGCTTTCTTCAAAAAACGTCGAATAACTCCGAAACAGTGCTTATCATACTGGCGTTTATTTTTTATGGAAAATCCAAAAAGGTAATAAAAAATAGGGTGTTGCATTTAAAATAAAAAAGTTTGAGCCGACTTCGGGTATAACCGGAAGTCGGCCATCTTTGTATATATTTTTAGTTGAGAATTAACCTCATGATGACATCGACCAATGATATTTTAAAACCAAGATTGCATGCACCAATCAGAACAATCTTATACTGAAAAGATTACATGGTGCTTTTCTTGCCGCTGCGTCATAGTTTTTGTCTTAGTAACCATGAAAACTTTAAAAATACATTAAATGTCATTTTGACAAATGTCAGTGTTATAATTCATTCGGTTAATTCTCCAACCAAAGATCATTCGTACTCAACTTTTGTCTGGCAAGATTTTTATTTTTTATTCGCAATGATTGCTAAAGGCGATTAAACTCGACCACTTTCTTTTCGTCAAATTGGTCTCGTTTAATTGCCAAGCAACCATTGCTCATGCAAAATAAAAAACTTTCCGACAAAAGTTGGAGCACTCATGCTCTTACGTATGAGAAACATTTTAGTTTAGAGAAATTTGGATTACATATTATTGCCAACTTTGTTATTACTAAAGATACGATGTTGGTTAAATACCAAAGTAGTATCGCTTTTTCTTCCGATTACGATGGTAAAATTTTAAAACCAATTGAACTTCGCGTTTTCAAGATATTAAAATTACCTTCCAAAATTCATTTTTTTAATAGTTTCACGAACACCGATATTTACGACGAGGAATATGAGCTAGCGCAAAACGTGTGGCGAATATTTGGATGTAAAACTTAGGGCGACTGTTCGGACTTGTACTTGAAGACTGACGTGTTACTTTTGACTGACGTTTTTGAAAATTTACGGTCCGTATGTCAGACAGCTTATAATTTAGACCAAGCACACTACTATACGGCTCCAGGACTATCATGGGACGCGATGTTAAAATTCTCCGACATAGAACTAGAACTACTGACCGACTTGGACATGCATCATTTCATTAGGAAGGGCATGACTCAGTCAATGTTCTGTGCGTTTTGCCCAATCCATTAACAAATTCATGAAAACATACGACACTAACAAACCATCAAGTTATTTAGCATACTGGGTCGACAATAACTTATATGGATGGGCAATGACACAGTATTTCCCTACGGGCGGATTTAATTGGCTAGATGATGTTGAAAATTTTGACGTTACCGATATCCCCGATGCCTCATCAATTGGGTACATTTTAGAAGTCGATGTAGAATATCCGGAATCATTGCACGATGAGCATAGTGACTTACGGTTTCTTGTTGAAAATTATGTTCCGCCTACTTCAAAATTTAATCAATCGAAGCTACTTGCACACTTTATGTACAAGAGAAATTACATCATCGACTACCGAAATTTGAAACAGGCCATAAGAAACGGACTAGTCATTAAAAAAGTACTGTGTAATGCAATTCAAGCAGTCTCCATGGTTGAAAAATTATATCGATTTAAATACAAGTATGCGACAATTGGCACGAAATGATTTCGAAAAGGATTTCTTTAAATTAATGAACAATTCGGTGTACGGGAAGACCATGGAGAATGTGGATAAACGGGTTGATGTAAAATTGGTGACTCATTGGGAGGATATAGGTAAAAGGCGAGGCTGGTAGGCGAGGCTGGTAGACGTCTCAATTTTTTCGGAAAATTTTGTAGCGATACAGATGAAAAGGCTAAGTTACATACGACAAGCCTATTTATACTGGATTTTCGGTCTTGGAACTTTCAAAATTATTAATGTACGAATTTTATTATGATTATGTAAAACGCACGTATGGGGATAAGGTGACATTGTGCTACATGGACACGGACAGTTTGTCACTACTTATACAAACAGACGACCTTTACGCTGACATGAAACGAGACTTGACTAAATTTGGCACTTCCAACTTCAACCTCTCCAATCTCTATGGCATCCCTTTACAGAACAAAGCTGTGTTGTGTCTGATGAAAGACGAGAACGGGGGCAAAATTATGACGGAATTTATTGGTTTACGGGCGAAACAATATTTAAATTATGATGCGATGGGTGGGGAGGGGAGTGGAAATAAATTTACTAAAAAAGCGAAGGGTGTTAAGAAACATGTGGTGAAAAATGATCTCGATGCGAAGATTATAGAAATGCGTTTACCCATTCATTAATATATCACAAACAACAATTGTTTCGGTCTATTAAACATACAATTTTTACCCAAACACAAAATAAATTATCTCTAAACATTTTTTTAAATGGAATACCCTGTACATTTATACACGTTTTAAACTATGATTTAATTTTAAACTAAATTTATTAATACATGAATTCTTTAAACTTACAAATAAACGAACTACAAGCATTGAAAGGAAAATCATTGGCTAGTTATCGAAAAATTAATACACTTTTCTCTTTATTGACAATATTAATCTAATTTGAACAATAAAAAAAGGAAATTCTGAATGCAAAATATTGACTGCATAACCACCCTAATCTTAAAAGAACTATAAGGACGTAAAGGAAAAGCTAGTTTTAAAGTAAACAAGTAAAAACATAAAAAAATTAGATCATGTGCTCGAAAACATTTCCGTCTTGTTCTATGCATTTTTGAGCCCATTTGTACACCATTCTAACAGACTTTAAGATGGTTCGTTCGTCGATGTTGTTTATGATATTGCTGATGCTTTGCCGAAGATTATTCGTATTTTCATAGCGATTTTTATAAATTTCATTTTTTAAAAATAATATTGGTCTACGTGTACCTATCCAGTGATCTTGAAAAAGTTCTGTTAATAAACCAGCAACAGCTTGAGAATTGTATGGTGGTGCACCATCTTGTTGGAAAATAACTTGTGGGCGATCAGCTAAATTGAGATCATCTAAAAACTCCTCCACTTTATTTCGCAACAGTTCTGTGTACCGTCCACCTGCAAGAGTACCTTCGTAGAATACAGGCCCTACTATTCTCTCCCCCTCCCCCTTCATCACTCCACAAAATTAAACGCAAAAAGTTCGGAATGCGCGTGCGGAATACTTATACGGCATATACTTATGCTTTTTTAAAATATTACGAACAGTTCCCCGACACCGTCCAAGATCACGCCTACAATGCCTTATTTTTCCGAAACGAAAACCGTTTTCTTAGAACAGATTTATCGAACACTTTATTATTTGACCTGAACTTTCGATATAGAATCAAGAAATATCTTCGATTAGACAAAATTCGTCCGGGAAATAACGCACAGTAATGTTCGAGAGCACGATGGGATTTTTTTTTACAGACTATGTATAACTTTCTAACATATCACATTTTTCTAAATGTGTGAATGCCATTGTTAAAGCTAATTCAAATAGCTACTTACGTTAATTTATATAACAATTGTAATCTTGACAGGTACTATTTATCTTTTGTTATTGTCCTAGTTATCTGTGATAAGTTTAAAACTAATAGAAATAAGTCGATCGATCTTTTGTTCATATTAGGTGATAGATGATAATAAAATGTGTTTCTTTTACTTTCCATTGGCCATTCATTGGCTACATGATATTTATTTCAACTTGAACTGGTACATTTAAATGCTTGTAGTTCATTTCTTTGTAAGTTTAGGGTATTTATGTATTAATAAATTTTGTTTAAAATTAAATTATACTTTAAAATGTGCAAAAATATGCCGGGTATTCCATTAAAAAAAAATGTTGTTTTTTAATAATATAGCTCAAAAACGCTACTACTTTGGTAATTTAATTAACATCGTTTCTTTAGTAGTAACAAAGTTGGCAATAGTGCCGACTTCAATTTCAACATCCTGTATATTTGTAATTTGTGTATTATGTATATCAACATAAATTTAATAAGGTTGGTGATATACATCGAATCAATACTCGTCAAAGAAATGATTATAATGTACCTTTTAGTAAATTGAAAATACTAAATCACCTGTCTAATTTTGTTAAATAGTCTGAAAGTTTGTATTTAGTTAAACCAGCATTGAAAGATTTTTTAATATATATTCTGTTGATGAATACATTGTATAGAGCTGTTTTTGTTCTTTTGTGCAACATTTACTTATATTTTTAATGTACCTATCTGACGTAAGCTATATCATGTATATGATCGAAAGGTTCAATAAACAATATTATCATTATTACAAAAATGATGTTACAGCCCCACCTTTCGGAAATAGCGGACGTCATCTGATGTTACAGCCATTACCGAAAGGTGGAGCTGTAACATGACTTTCGTAATATCACTGCCAACGAGAGGATAACCTCAATTAATTGATATGCATTGTTCACTCACAGCAGCCGTACTGACGAAGGGTCAAATCGCCCAGAAACTAACGTTAGTGTACGCAGGTGAGCGTTCAATGCACTTATTGTCATATCAAATATTATTATTATAATGAACCACTTCACGCACTTGTCACGTAAAAAACTATTATTAAATTTAGCTGGATCTCCTTTATTGCCCTTATGTGATTATTTTATTGTATCCAATTTTTCATTGATTTCCTTTGTCTCTTTCGTCCTTAGCTATTTTTCTGAGTTTCTTTTGTATTTCTCTTTCTTTCCTTGTCAGCTCAAAATCAACTTATTTCCATTCTTTTAGGGTTTTCAATTTACTTGCATTCTTTAGTAGATTTATTATTAGCTTCACATCTGTCTTTAGTACTTGATCTATACAGTTTTTAGCGTTTTTCCTCATCACATTTGTCTACTTTTAATCCTGATAAAAAAATTCTGTTTCCTTGCCTGTTCCAGATGTTCTGTTTTTCCATCTATGTATTTCTGTTGTATTTCTATTTTCTTTTATAAGATCAGTATATACTTACATTCCTTTACGGTTTTCAGTTTACTTTTATTCTCTAGTATATTTATTTTCTCTGTCAAATTATCTGTTCACATTTTCCCCGATATCGTGTCTGCTCTTCTTACCTTGAAACGTATTTTTATTTCTTGATCTGTAAAATTTTATCGTCATTTGTGTCTACCAGTAATCTTGATAATAGATTTTTCTTTTTCCTTGCCTATTCTAGATGTTCTATTTTTCCATTTATGTATTGTATTGATTTTTTATGTCATAGTTATTTTTCCGCGATTTTGTTTCGTAATTTCGTAATTTCCTCATTTGTGTTCATTAATTCCTTACTTATTCTTTAAGATATATTTTAGTTGATCGGTGATAGAGGTGAGAATACGCAAGCTTCTGCTAGTGATTTGGATAAGAAGACAGGAGTTCTTTTCTTGACACAATTACAAAGACATGGCGTGGCTTGCTGGAATACTAAAAAACCCCTAACGGAAGAAAATTTAGTTCTTATTGTTGAAGACAAAGAAGGATTGATTTTCACGAATGATATAAAGGTATACACAATTTTTTTTAAGTGTGTTCTACGATAAACAAAATTTATATTTGAATAGGTGGACGAAGAACAAGATTTGTATATTCTCTCTGATAAAATGCCATTATTCTTGTACAAGTCATTAGACCCAACAACTATAAATTATAGAATATACAGAGTAAATGCTGGACAAATTATTAAGAATACTGCTTGTGACAACTAATATCTAGAATATTTATTTAAAATAATTATTTTCTATTACTTATTTTAATTTAATATTATTTGAATTTATAAGTATTGAATTATAATACAGATTGTTACTTTTGTACACTCGAACACTAATCATAAACATTTATTAATAATAAAAAATGAAATTATAATAATTATCATGAAACCTCACTCTCAAAGTAAGCAAATTAAAAAAAAGGCAAAATTAAAGGCCGTTTCACTTAAGAACTGATACATCATCAATGCGAAGATACGAATTTTCGTATTTTTCGTCATTATTTGCCTTCAGATAGTACATTTTCCGTGTTTTCTAAGTGCTGTTCTTGGTAAGTTTAAAGTTTCCCTAGTTAATGTTTAGATAGATAGTTATTAGTTTATTACCGATATTTTATAAGTAAAAAAATTCTTACGCACCGCACACATTGCGGTGTTATTCCATGCACAACTTAATTAAACTTAACATCTACTTTAGATTATACAAAATGAAATATATCTCGATTTGTTTTGGTTCAGGCTAAACCATACACTGGGTTGTACGTGTCTTTTTTGACGGCAATGTAGCTATCGATAACACTCCTGACGGGGAAGCTAAGGTCGGTTTGAATGAAGTACTGGGAGCTCTTCGGTCCCAGATAATGTGGCGGAACCTAAGAATTGCATTCCTAGCACACCTGAGGCAGTTAGTTAGGTGTGCAATTTCTTCGTATTGTTGTTGAATTAGTATTCTGTTGAATTCGTATTATGTTGAATTGGATAAACAACTACAGGCTAGACTGCAAGTTCCGGAACTTCGTGTGAAGCCGAAAAGATGCTTCATATCCGGACTGTAGTTGGACCATTCCAGGGTTACACACAGCACCACGGACATCCTTCTGACGGAGCACTCCAAGGACAGTATTTTATTTTTCATTTCAGTGTTTTAACCTAAAACAGCATAAATTAGCATCTTGTTTTTTTTTTTTGTTATTCATGTAAATATTTTATGTTAAGTCGGCAATTTAATTTCTTTAATTTTCATATTTGGGGAATTTGCAATTGTTAAATTTTCAAAATATATTATGTTGGACGCATGTGAATTTTGAAGTACCATTTCCTATGCGCGGTTTTTTGTTCCAGTAATTTTTACTATAAAAGACACGGAAATTTAGTTAAAAGGGATTAGATTAGATTAGAGAGCGACTCTTCAATTTGACTCTTCTTAAAAATAAATAGTTGTTAGATTTTTTATTTGATTTGATTTTGTATTAATAGAAACAGTTTAATTTATCTTGGTAAGTATAAACATTGTGACACTTGCGTAACGTGATATTCCTTTTATTACTTAAGATAATTAATTAGCATTTACATGTAACACGTGGACAACGTGATTTCTTATTTATTAAGGTCAATAAGATTTCATTTAAATGTGGCACGTGGGTAACGTGAATTTCCTTTCATTAATTAAGATAATTAAGTAGCATTTATATGTAACACGTGGACAACGTGATTTCTTATTTATGTAGGTAATAAAGTTTTCATTTAAATGTGACACGTGGTTAACGTGATTTCTTATGTAGTCAAGACATTTAATCTTGATTATACGTGTAACATGTGTGTAACATGAATTTCTTTTTCTCACATTAATACAACCATGTCGAACCATGTAATCTGTCCATCTGAGATGGGATCTCGTAAACACAACGACAATGTGGTCCGTAGATGGGAATAAAGTCGTACTATAACGGCGGAATAAAAGCAATTTATAATAACAATAAATTGGTACTTTATAGACTTAAAATGCAGAAATTGAATAAAAACAGACACTCACATATTTGCCATGCAAAAAAAAATTGTTGATAAAGTAGGAAGGTTTACGTGTGCGTGTGTACTATAATAAATGTATATTAATTCGTAAAATGGCCATTTCATTTCTCATAAAACCTGTAAATGATAAATATTTATATAAGTGGTTCCAATTAATTAATAAAATAATTAAATTAGACAGGAAATAACACCGCAATATGCGAGTTAGTTTGTTTGTATCGTATCGAGATTGAGATCTGTTGTGAGCTGAAAAATGATACGTCCACGGCAGGTATTGGAAGTTCTTTATTGCGACATGTTTTGGTAAACAGCCATCTTCAGACAAAAACTAAAAATTAGATGATTAGCAGTATTAAAAAGGAATTGCAATCAATTAATCATGTGTTGTTTATTTAGGTTTTTGTCAAGGTTTATATTTTGTAGTTTATATTTAGGTAATTATTAGTTTAATATATATATTGATTGTGCACTATAGCACTTACATAATGGTATTACATATTTGGAAAGTAAAAAATCTAACGTATAAAAGTTTGTAGCATTTATTGAAAATAATTATATTATGAATAAGTAAATAAGGGAAAAATATTCAGAAATTATCTTTGATTGATAACATCTCCTACACTACACCTGTCCACTCCTCTCCTTTTCACTTTTAGCTCGCCCCACTTGCCGCTGCACTTTTGGCCCCGCCTCCTGGTCCCAACTCAAGGTCATCCTGGTTCCGTGATTAATCCCAGCCCATCGTGGCTTTATGATTGGTCCGTCATCTTGGTTCTGTGATTGGCTGAAATGCTTGAACAGAAACGGCGGGACATTCAAATTTTTAATCTTCAAAATTTCTGTTGGGCACTGACGACGTAAATTGAAAAATTCAGTGTGCATTGTATTGCGAACCAAATATCCGTGTTACGGATACTGTTGATATTTTTAGTGTTTGTAATTGTTATGACACAGTGGCTGTATGCTACGTAACTTCACGTGAAATGATCGAAAATGGCGGCGGGATATTTAAATATAAAAACTGACGGACTGAAATCCAAGAGGGCTGGTGAAAATTTTTAAAAAATGCAATCAGTTCGAGTTAAAATAAAAATTATTTTCTGTTAAAAGCTGAAGTTACTAAAATAAAAAATTTAGAAAATTTGTGATGGCCACGATTTAAAAGTCAGAATTTTGTTGGTTATGTGGTAATAAGGGGTCGATGAACTGGACAAAGGAGCCGCTAACCGATTAATGTATGTAGGTTTATATGAAATAGATTTGTTGGTTATGTTACTTTAATTACGTCCAGTCGCATACGTTTCAGTCTCTCCTAACAATGGAGCCTCTTTGCCCCAATTGGTGTTTGCCCCGATCGTTCATAGGTTCCGCAGTAAAAAGAGTGTAAACTTCCGCCGCGGCGGAAATAAACTATAGTTCAGATAAGGTGACTTTGGAATTAGTCAAACAATGAACTGCTACATTGTAACAACTCTCGGTCGTGACACTTTATAACATAACAGTTTGGGCACGTAAATATCTCATCGGGACCATTAAATTCGTCTGGGAACCGCCCAGAAAGCTAGAATTGCTAAATTGACAAAACTCGGATCGTGAGAGAGTAAACTCAGAAAGCTGTACCCAAAAGCTTTAGAACAAGCGTGGGCGAACATTCTGTAAACAGTCTAAACCAATCAGGATGCCCTGAGTGACGTAGTCGGCGTGGGTCCGACCGAAATTATAAAACGGATTGCAGAAGGAACAGTTAGTTGGGGGTTATTCGGGGGTCATTTGGGGAGTTATTAGTCAGTTGGTCGAGACGCGACGCGACGCGACTATGGAACAAGTTGAAGTTCCAAATAATTTTGTTCGGTATTAAATCCGGTAAATGTTCGATAGAAACTTCGAAAATATTGAAGGAAGATTAACGTAAAAATCGCGATTTGTTAAGTAAAGTAATCATCATTTAATTCAAGAATCATTCTATTAATAACCGTGTAAAGAACGCGCCGAATTATCAAGTAATTTCATTCAATAAGTAATTGTAAAGTTCGTAACTAAGAATTAAATAAATCAAACGGAAACAATTTGTAAATTTAAAACGCAAAATTTCGTGTTTTGTAACGAGAGTAAAATAACTATTAAGAGTCGTGAGAATTACGATAACGTAACATAAACTGCAACGCGCTGAGTCAACAGCGTCCGAATAATTCGAATACCGAGAACCACGTTTCATATCGCCCGTAAAACAACAAACAAAGTTACGAAGAATTGTATTACGCGAGACCGTTCGCGTTCGCGAGTAAACCGCTATGTTAAAAATAATAATAATAATCGTACACCAACCAATAAGGATTACACAATCGAAGGGACAGGATTGAAGTAGTAAGTATTGGATGATCTTTACCCGGGATCGCGAGTGTTGACGGCTTGAGGCCAAGTGCGCGGTAGCAAGATAGAGTAGGAACTTGCGGAAAGCGTAAACGGAATGTTACGTGGAGTGCCAAGAAAGTTGAACTAACGACGGTTGTAGAAAATTAGGATTGTCATTTTAAATTGACATAAAACAGAAAGTCAAAGTCACCAAATTGCTGTAGACGCGTGTAAAAATACGGAGTAAAATTAAAATGGTAAAGTCACTTTAAAAACGTCAGGTGAATCGCTGGGCATCTCAGTAATCAGATCCTCGCGAAAGCATCATCATTAAATCTTATGTTTTATTATGGAATACATCCATACCTATTTTTCTAGCGTTAAGGCGATGTAATTATTTGTATCACTTTAAATTTATCTCGTTATTAAGTTTGTTAAAATTACAATTGGTTTAATTCTCGATTCCCGAACATTTTTCAGATAACAGTATAGTGCGGATATTTAAGTAAAGTGTTGGCTAACTGTATTAACCCGCCAAATGTGGTGGCAGCTTATCAAAACTAAATATTCATTTGAACGGTTGATCCAAGGGTGTTAGCTGGGTGTGTAGATAAGAAGTGAAATAGTAATTTAACCTAAGATCGCCCTGGTGCGTACGACCGGGTTTTCTTGTCTCTGTACATTCGCACGGGCAACGCTACCGTCAAAATCCCCACATTCAACCCCCGTGGAGAGGATGCCGTAATGTGCTTTTGGAGGGAAAATTCCGACGTGCAGGTTAGGTGTAGGAAAAGCAATAATTAAAAAAAGTAATTTAGTAATTTTAAAACCAACACCAGGCCGGCGATTCTTACAAGAGATGTTCAATCACATCGCACGCGGAACCTAATTTTTGGCCTGATTTTCACATCTGTCACCATTTCAGCCAAATATTTTTCTTTTTCTATTAATGTAATTACTGATTAAATGTATTCAAATAATTTATTGTAAATTAGAGATGTTTGTTGACGCGGCAATTTTACGGATGTCTTTGAATAGCATGTATGACAAAGATGTGTCCACGTAATGTGTATGACAGTGATATAAATCTCGTCGTAAAAACAATAGTCAATTTTCAAAATAAAAATCGTTGTTAGATTAAATAATTGATAAAAGAGGGGTAAGAAAATTAATTGAAACGTAACTGAGGATTCAGTCAGTCACATCAAAACAGTGAAAGTAATAACCCGCTCATTATATCTACTATATCAAGCCAATATGTGTAAGCTAATTTTTAAGTATATCCAAACAATTAAGAAATTAATTATTTTTTATTTATCTTTTTTTTTCTTTCTTGAGCGTGCAACCAAATTGAAACTCGAGTTGTGCAATAAATGGGATTTATGTATTTTTATTAATTTACATAATTTCAAATGTCCATTATTGAGTTACTATTGAAATAATTTATTATATTTAAAATGATTTTAATTAATATACTGAATTGTTTTAAAATTAAACTTAATAATGGTCGAAATACTCGGCTAGGTTTTTTCCACGTTTTTTCTAGCCTTACAGCAATAGCTGGAGTATATAGAAATCGTAACGTGGGACGCAATAGGGTTTAGGAATTGTAATGTTTGATTCATTAATTATTACTTTTATGTTTAAATATTTCTACCTTTTGAACTAATTGATGGAACAAATTCATAAATAAAAAGGTTTCCATAGTAAAATATAACAAACGTCAAATATATTTATTGCTTGATAAAGATTACGAAACACATTTTTATATTTATTATATTTGGTGTGTTGTAATAAATATATTTTATTGCACAACTCGAGTTTCAATTTGGTTGCACGCTCAAGAAAGTATTATAATCAACCAAGAATTTGACACTAATATTATTTTTAATATCTGAGAAAATTTTACGGATCCTGTGGAAGAGGGTTTATTATTTTATGACAAAGCTCGTAAAACAGAAAATACGTTAATTGATTTTTCCACCTATCCATTAAATAAATCGTGCTTCAAATACATGTCAATTAGACTTAGCCCTGCAGTTGGGTTTATACCAGTTATCAAAATGTAGGGTCGCGATCAATGTATTTATTTTACCGAAATGAATGGAAAATGAAGATGTTGTCTCGAAAATCTTCGTTGATTATAAAATTACACCTAAATGTATAAAAAGCGAAAAATGATTAATTTAGAATTCAATTTAAAAGTTATACCGAACCAAGACACTTTAAGTAATTTACGAAAATTATTTGACATGATCGTTACCAAAATAAAAAACGTTATTATATTAAATAATTTGTAAAAGAGGGGACAAGAAAATAAATTGAAACATAATTGAGCATTCACTCAGTCAGTCACTCCGGAATAGTGAAAATAATAAGTATGTTTAGCATACCTACAGAAAATATAGGTAAATTAAATATATCTTAAAAACAGTTTTTAATTAAAAATTTTTAGAATCTCCATGGGACTTAAAACAAAAAGTAATAGGTGATGTAAATTGAAATCGAATTTGATTATTACCATTTTACAACCGACGAATATATGTAAATGGGAATCTGCGAAACTTTTATCGAGGGCTCTAAAGAAATATTTGAAACACTGGACAGATGTTATAATGAAGAATATTTTATTATTAAGAAAGTATGGCAATATTATCCGACTATAGACCATAGATCATATCGGAGACGATATATATTACCAGTAGAATGGATGGAGTAGTAAATCAAAGTGGCAATACTACTGCAACATGAGCCAATCCGCTTTTGAACGATTACTCAAGTAATAAAAAATGCAATGTTGATATTTGGAAAATAAAATGATAGATAATAGTAGTTTACGCAAGAAGTGCGTGAAGTGGTTCATTATGAAACGAGCATTCGAATTTCAGCACGAGCCGTTAGGCGAGTTCTGGAAGCATACGAGTGACACTTCACGCACGTGTTGCGTACACTATTTTATCTACAACCGTAAATATGAAGAAAAATATTATCGATTTTATTTAATATAAGTGTCACGTGCAATGTCATGTTGTCGGTCCCTATATTTTCATATTATCATAGCAACCCTGTCAACAAGTGCGGACATTTTGTCGTGTTTGATTAGACAGTGCATCATAGTTATTTACGAACCAAGTGCGGGAAGACGATTTTCCCGCGTGAGCGCATTTTTGAAGCACGAGCGACTGAAAGAAGCTAATTTGTTGATTTGAACATTTTGTTTTATAATTAAAATTCAAAATTTCGTTTTTGCGTTTTTACAAGTAGTGAGAAAAGTGAAATAAAAAATAAATATGTCTGATATTTCTTGCACGCCTCCTGAAATTCAGGAAGCCGCGAATGTGGCAATTCAAAATTTACTACCTTGTAAATCGAGAGAAAGGTACGAATAGGTGTATACGAAATTTATGAAGTGGTGCAAATCCAAAAATATCCAACATTATACGGAAAATTATTTATTAGCTTATTTTCAAACTTTTTCAAGTAAAAAATCATTATAGTCTAATTATTCTATGCTCAAATCTTGCCTGAAAATTGATGACAATATTGATATTTCCAAATTCACGAAGCTCATCGCCTTTTTAAAACGTGAAACAAAACACAATAGACCAAAAAAGTCCAAAGTACTAGATGATGGTGAGATCAGAAGATTTATTAATGAAGCTACAGATCACACATTCCTTTTTACAAAGGTATGTGTATTTCATTAATTAATTGATTTATTTATTTACACATTACTTTTCAATTCAGGTGGTTTTAATAATGGGCGTTTCTGGGGCATGTCGTCGTGAAGAACTGTGCAAAATGTCAATCGACGACATTGAATTTAACACAGACGTAGTTCTTGTCACTATACCTGTCACAAAAAATAATGTCTGCAGAAGATTTGCTGTTATTGACGCCCAGTGGATTAAATTATTGCTAAAATACAAAGATTTAAGACGAAACACAGGGAATAAACGGTTCTTTTTAACATACCGGAATGGTTACTGCATTAATAGTCCTGTTGGCATAAACACATTGGGAAAATTCCATCAAAAATAGCCGAATACCTGAAGCTGGATAAGCCTGGTGATTACACAGGGCACTGCTTCCACAGAACTTCAGCAACTTTACTTGCAAACCATGGAGGTGATCTACTGTCACTGAAAAGGTACGGAGGTTGGAAGTCCTCAGCTGTGGCCGAAGCCTACGTAGAGGACTCAGTCCAAAGTAAAATCGCTTTGGCAGAAAAAATAATGCAACCAAGACCATCCCGACCATCTACATTCGAAAATCCTGTGGTAACATCATCTGAAGCTTCTGCGAAAGGTACAAGATCCCTGTAAGTTACAACGAATCAAGCTATGCCAGAGATTTCTATTTCCAACTGTGATAATTGTACCATAAATGTCCATAATAACATTTATAACACTTGTAATAACTGTTCTGATCTAAAATCATAAGATGTGTTAGTTTAACCCTTTCGTCCCTCAATATAAAAAATTTGTTTTTAACCAAAATTGAGACATATTTCTGTTAATTAAGTGTCCAGTGATAGAATTCTGCTATTAAAACTGAAATTATTTATTTGAGGGGGCCGGGGGAGTATGGTACATATTGTAATGTTATTGTAAATAATAAGTGAAATTGTTAAATGTATGAAGATGTGTGCCAGCAACAATGAAAATGTAAGAAAATCAGAATAAAATGTTAACTTCGTCATCATTAATAACAACATACATAAATAATATTAAATTAAAAAAAAAAGAATGTGCCATGAAATTGTGACGTTAGTTAGCATCTATTTGGATTTGTCAATTTGGTATACGAGATTAGTAGGCGGGATGAATAAAATAATAAAAAAAAGAAGAGAGACGGGTCGAAAAAAGTCAGTCAAGCAAATGACGTGATAGAAAAATCTATTATAAAATTGGATAAAATAAAGTGTTTTTAATTAAATCAAAAGAAGACAAGAGAAAATATTAGAATACTCAAGAATAAAGTAAATTAAGAAGGCTTGTATTGGAAAATGGGATATTCAAACATGATTGAAATGAAAAAGCAATAGGGCCCAGAAAAAAGAAGATCCAGAAGAAAGAAGATTCAGAAAACAAAATCAAGAAAAGAAATACCGGAGAATTGCAAGTAATTAAACTTATATAATACAATTTAAAATTTTTTATTGACATATTACGCAGTAGAATAAGTGTCGTTATTTGTACATTGCCACGTAATAGTATAAAATTTGTTTGATGACATATAATTTTGAATTCTGGTAATAATTTGATATTTTTAGTTAATGTTCATAAATTTTTTTTGAAATGTAAAATAAAATGTTAATTATATTCATAACTATATTATTATTGATATATAAAAAAAAAGATTTTGGCGCCCAACAAATGAATTTTCTAGTAATTTTATATAATTATTAGTTGACATTTATTTTGAGAAAGAAATTGAATTTAACCATCTATTAGAGACCCAATATACAACCGCAACGAGCTAGCAATAAAATAAAATAAAGTAAAAATAGGCAAAATAATTAATTGTGAAAACAATATATATAAAATAAAATAAAATTTATATACAGGTGTCCCATGACATGATTGCCATAGCTTGAGGATGTGTTGCTGAAGCAATTTGAAGTCAAAAATGTCTAATGAAAAAAAAAACATTTAAAAATAAATTGCTTTATTGAATTAATTGTTCAAAATGTCCACCTAATTGCCGTATACATACATATTCGACCGAACAGTTCATCATTAAAACGCACACTAGACTGCTCGGTGGGATTGCAATCGGTTTCATGTTTGTACCTGCAGAGCTACCTTTTCCACTGTAACACGAGCTCGAATTATGTATACGGCAATTAGGTGGATAATTTATTTTAAAATGTTTTTTAAGCAGTACCTAATACCTACATTGCTAGTGTTATCTAAAATTACAAATGGTTGTAGCTCGGTTACGAAAGAGTTTTGGACATATGTTCATTAGACATTTTTGACTTCAAATTGCTTCAGCAACACATCCTCAAGCTATGGCAATCATGTCATGGGACACCCGGTATATATCATCAAGATATGTACACTGCACCATCAGACAGATTTATTTTCATTGAGGGTATTCATTTGAACCAGAAACTACTGGTGATGGAGGTTGCGCATTGATAAATAATGCTTACGCATTTCTTTTCGAGGAAATCCTTTATGAATTAAATGGTGTTGAAATTGGTAAATGTTCAACAACAGGTATAACATCTACCATCAAAGCATATTTATCGTATTCAGAAAATGAGAGTAAATCGCTTCAAGTTTGTGGTTGGATCCCCGGAAAAGATGTACAACCCACACTGTCCACAACGAAACATTTTCATGCATATATACCCTTGAAATTTTTGCTGGGATTCGCTGAAGATTACAACAAAATATTATAAATTCCAGACAGGATCTGATACTTGTACGTTCTAGAACAGATGAAAATTGTTATAAAACTACTCCAGTAAATGGTACAAAGAAGGCTAAATTAAATATAGAAATAATCGAATGGCATATGCCACATATTTCTGTAAACGACTCTATGCGAATACAATTANCGATAACGAATAAAGTTTTATTTTTTATGAATGTTTCAAAATCTAATAGAGGCTCGCTCGATACTCGATCATAATAACTTTTCTGGAACACTGTATACATATAATAAGCTATTCCGTATTTAGACTGATCCGTATTCAAATTCATCTCATTATCTCATTTCATCTCTTATATGGATAACTCTCGCTGTTTAGATGCAGTTTAATATTTCTTATATCGCAATGGTCGAAATCCGTTGCATCAGTTTTAATGTTATCTTTAGCACCTGTTTGAAACGCCACAATAACATAACGTGGTTTCCCTAAACTGGTTGAAGTTTTAACAGACCAAATATCTTTCCATGCTAGGCGCATCGAAGGTAGCTCAAATAATTCCCAACGTCTAAATGGAACCTCTATAGGCTTGTTTTCATTTAAGGCATTTAGTAATTGTATTCGCATAGAGTCGTTTACAGAAATATGTGGCATATGCCATTCGATTATTTCTATATTTAATTTAGCCTTCTTTGTACCATTTACTGGAGTAGTTTTATAACAATTTTCATCTGTTCTAGAACGTACAAGTATCAGATCCTGTCTGGAATTTATAATATTTTGTTGTAATCTTCAGCGAATCCCAGCAAAAATTTCAAGGGTATATATGCATGAAAATGTTTCGTTGTGGACAGTGTGGGTTGTACATCTTTTCCGGGGATCCAACCACAAACTTGAAGCGATTTACTCTCATTTTCTGAATACGATAAATATGCTTTGATGGTAGATGTTATACCTGTTGTTGAACATTTACCAATTTCAACACCATTTAATTCATAAAGGATTTCCTCGAAAAGAAATGCGTAAGCATTATTTATCAATGCGCAACCTCCATCACCAGTAGTTTCTGGTTCAAATGAATACCCTCAATGAAAATAAATCTGTCTGATGGTGCAGTGTACATATCTTGATGATATATACCGGGTGTCCCATGACATGATTGCCATAGCTTGAGGATGTGTTGCTGAAGCAATTTGAAGTCAAAAATGTCTAATGAAAAAAAAAACATTTAAAAATAAATTGCTTTATTGAATTAATTGTTCAAAATGTCCACCTAATTGCCGTATACATATTCGACCGAACAGTTCATCATTAAAACGCACACTAGACTGCTCGGTGGGATTGCAATCGGTTTCATGTTTGTACTTGCAGAGCTACCTTTTCCACTGTAACACGAGCTCGAATTATGTATACGGCAATTAGGTGGATAATTTATTTTAAAATGTTTTTTAAGCAGTACCTAATACCTACATTGCTAGTGTTATCTAAAATTACAAATGGTTGTAGCTCGGTTAAGAAAGAGTTTTGGACATATTGCTGTGTTATTTCACCACCCCAATAGAATAAATTACATTAATTTATTAATAAAAATAAAAATAA
>JAFFZR010026364.1:0-10286 GCA_018397195.1 Lethrus apterus | reverse complement strand
AGCATCGAATAAAGAGTAGCATCGAATAAAGAACATAAACTGATTGAAAATAAAGAAAATATGCAACACCTTTTTTTTATTAGGAATCGGCAAAAAAGGGATAAGGATTTAACTTTTCTTGATGATTTTCTTATCTTATCAGTTATTATTCTCAACGCCGTAAGCATATGTACAGGTGTTGTCAAAAATTCAATTCCGCTTCCGGTGATGTCCGGAAGTGATGTCAACTTTGTTATTTTAAATGAAACACCCTATACATTTTGACGTTTTTGGAAAGGCAATGGAGAGGCGAATCCAACGATACCATAAGTTCAACTTTAATTTGAAAAGTAACAAGAGAGGCAGCAATAACTTTCTGCCATTTTCTTCATGTGTTCCTTAGTTAGCCATAAGGCAATAAATATTTTTAGTGTTAAATAACAAGGAAAACCATTAATAGACATTTACTAACTAATTAGCTACAAAACAAATAAAAGCAAATCATTATTACGAACTTCTGGCCAATTTTGCTTTAAAAAAATTTAAGAAAAATTATTGCTGCCTATCTTGCTACTTTTCAAATTAAAGTTGAACCCATGTGGTATCGTTGGATTCGTCTCTCCATCGTCTTTCCAAAAACGTCAAAATGTACAGGGTGCTCCATTTAAAATAAGAAAGTTGACATCACTTTGAATTTTTGACCAGCATTTTGTACGTAAAAATTAAACATCGACCTGTTTTTCCTCATAACGATAGCTCCAGCCGTTCAAAAGTTATCATGGGGAAGGGGGAGTTTTGGACCGCACTGTATATATACTGCATTACAAAAAACACATCCCAAGTATAACTATATATTTCTAAACCCAAAATTGGGTTTAGAAATATATAGGTACTTAGGTACCCCACAGAAAAAAGTCAAGAGGCGTTGTATCAGCTGATCTGGCTGGCCATCGAACATTAGTATTGGTGGCAATAACCTTATTGTCAAATCGGTGAATTAAATAATCTACCACGTTTCATGAATTGTTGTTTTTCATCATACCTACTTACCTACTTGATTATACTTTTAAAAAGTAATGTTACTATGTTTTTTGTGGTTCAAGTACTTAATACTTAATACTGAATTGACATGTTACTACGTATTATAGAAATTTCATATAAAGGTTTTCTAAAATAAATTTCACCTAATTTTGTTTGGCTCCATATAAGCCTATTTGATTAAAATGTAAAAACAATTAATTTTACTGGTATTTTTTATTCAATCACACATCGTTGAAAAGACAACAAAAAAATCTATTCAATAACCTAAAAATCCAATATAGCGCCATTTAACTTAAGAAAGTTGATACGAGTACCACAAAAGCAGCAATCTTCAATTTTTGTTCGGCACCAATTTTAAATTGGTCTCATCGAATACAGTGACTTTCATATGAAACTTTTTTTCGTATCTCTTATATTTACGAAGATATTTGACATAAAAGAAAATGTCAGTTTTTATTTTTTTTTTTTTTTAAATAACTTCTGACGGATTCGACATTTTGAACTTTTTCAAACAGATTTTAAATCAGCATACAAAACTGCAAAACATTGCCCATTTAACCAAATCTCCGTCTTCAATAATAAGAAAGTTATCCATGTATAGCTCATTTCAAATGAGAACTCTGATGCGTCATCAATGCGCAGAAACGAATTTTCGTTTTTAGTTGGCATCACTTGGCACATTTTAATCCATGCAGTGGCTTAGGATATTTTCCATAATTTCCAATTCATATTTATATAAGTTTTTTGTAAGTTTTGTAGTTTGTAATTTATGTTTAGATAGTAATTAGTTTCTTATAGACATTGATTTTTATAGTACACTTTCATAATTATTTGGCAAGTAAATAATTCTAACATAACTACGCCAATGAACTTTCTCGCAGATCAGTTGATGACGCATCAGAGTTCTCATTTGAAATAAGCTATAATCCCCTACTCGATCATATATACACATACATTGTCGAAGAATATTATTAAATGAACAAAATGCCACCCACCCACATTCAAGCCTATTGCGGGCATATGAACAATGCTTTTAAAGAGTTCTCAGGATTTGTTACCAACAGATTTTCCAAGGAGTTTGTTCTTCCACATTTCCAAGAATATTTTATTCAATATTTAAACTGTGCACATAACCAAAGTCGTTTCCGTTAGTAATCGTTCAATAGCAGTTTGTTGACGTAAGATGCGGCGATATGGAAACTTTTTCTATGTAAACTAATAGCTGGAATTTTCTATGCTTTCTTCCAGTGTAACTAGCATATCAGCTTGTTAACTAAATATGGTAATTTTTTTCTAAAGAATATGAAAAAAACACAAACTTCTTGATCAAAATATTTATTAAAACATGCAGTAGAACAGATATTTTCAACGTAAATAATTATTAATAATAATAAGACTTAACTATATTCCACATCGACACATCTTCGGTGAGGATTTTCTCACCGTAAAATTTGTATGGAATTTATTCTAAAAAAATGTAATGCAATAAAAACTTTATACTGAGTAATTCATATTAATCATATTAATAATATTAACTATATATTAATCATATTAAATACACCGATTGTTTGTCTCGGTCAGTTTAACTCCTAGTTTACGATCATACGATCAAGTGTACTATCCAAGCAAACGTGTAGATTTTTTTTATGTAAACGATTTTGGTTACGGTTGTCTGACGCCCTGGTTGGTTGACCTCCGGATAAACAAGCTTAAAAAAGAAATTACTAAAATTAATATTTTCTCTATATATATTATTTATCCTTCGGCAAATAAATATAAAATTCAGGTCGTATTTAGAGAACAAAATCAATAAAATCATACGTTAGTCTTAACTCTCTATTATTTTTATCTTGTCTATTCATAAGCTTTAATAATAGAATAGGTAAACATATAAACATGTTTGTACATACATATATAGGCTTGTGATAGTTTTAATAGTTTATATCACAAAATAAATGTATATACGTGCTTTATCATTAAATACGTACGATAAGTGGAAAAAATCTTTCGTTTTTGATTGGTATGAAGTCTCACCTGTTTACTACTATGTTGAAGTCAGGCCACATTGAAAAGCTAGTAATAATAAATAGTATATTAACGTATTGGCAAAGGGCGGTGTTGCGCAGTCTCAGTCACTATCCACCGATGGCAGCGTACCTCTGGACGGCAACCTCTCGTCTGCAATATTATTTCTATTAGTATTAGCGTGTTGATGTTGTATAAAAATTGAAATGTAACACGTGGTGACAGCACTTAAGTTTGGCCGCTCGAAGTGAAAAACGAAGTATTATACTTATAGTGATGTGGAAATATTTCCTGTGTAGTGTAGTATTAGTGTCCGTTGTTGTAGCAGATTTTAATCATTTTGGTAAGTTCATCTTCCCCTTTTTAATCCCTTAAAACACGTATTTTTTTTTAGTAATGAAAGTTTTTATTTATATATTTGTCTGTACTCACCTGATTTTACGCCACAGTCCCCCACCTTTACTAATAATTGTATGTTGCGTTATTTATTTTTTTAAAGCAAATTCAATCCCACATGTGAATATGACGCATGTTTTTAATGTTATATTTCTGATCTTAACAAGGCCGTACTATATATTTTAATTAAAACAGGTATACATATTAATTATTCATAGATTTTTAATGAGTAATGAATTGATTTTATTCAAATTAAGTGCGTTGGCGTTGGATTTGAATCTACTATCTTTAATTTTTTTTTTATCTAACCATTTTTGAGTCGCTTGGATTTCGAAATAAAACAAATACATTTTTAGATAAGGATTTGATTATACATAACTTTAAAAGCAGTAAAATTTAGCTTCTTTACAGATGTTGACGGATACGTTCCTAAATTGGTAAAAAGCCAAGGTTATTGTTGATTTTATATGAAAACATTATAGGTAATGGTCCACACCAAAGGAATGAAAAGACTAACTTTTCATGGACACGCCTTGATATACTCCTTGGTTTTTAATCGACTAAATTTTGGTCACATTTATCAAAATGCATGTTTTGTGCATTCGGAACGAATTTTAATTATTGCACTAGCTTGTAAAACGATTGCCAAATTGCCATATATGTTTGTTCAGAATCAGAAAATATCCTTAGATGAGGTACATTTATTATTTTTGTTTTTAACAATTTTCATTTACAAAATTTCATTTTAATGTCTAATCAAATGAACTTATTTGTAGAATAGGAGAGTAATATCCCCAGATCTAGGAGAGAATTCGTTTAAAGGACTGTTGCGTGCTATCCATTTAATTTAACCAAATTCCCACAGTTCTTAAGTAATGCAGACGATCCATTTCGTTGGGAACACATACAGTTCATCTCATTTCATTTAGAAATTTTACAACATATCAGTATTTCAAAAATTTAAAACATAATAATAATATAATAAAACTTGGGTTATGTAAATGTCGCTACATTCAAAAATTGGATCTTTCAAAAAGAAGAAACACCAAATTTTTGTTGGTATTAAATTCAAATTTACGCGTCTGTTACGCATTTCCATTAACATTGGTACGTAATAAAGACATTGGGTTTCACCTGAAATTAAAAGGAAGTTATCCGAACTCAGAGAATTGTTTAACATGTACAAAAGATTAATTCTTATACAAGTATTATAAATTTGGAAAACGTAATTTCAAAATGTACACTGAAAACTACAGGAAGTCTTTTAACGTAGACAATTTTTCAGGTTGTGCAAGTGAAAAAATAGCCGCCCCATGATTTCTTAAAAATTATGTTGCTAAATAACAGAAATAACTTAAATTCTTTTAATTTATTTCCATTTCTACTGTTTACTAAAAATTCTCTTGTATTTCTAAGTCAGCCTGTGGCATCTGAGTTATCATTTGAAGAGTTCTGCAATATTTTCCTTGTATAATTAAAAAAAAAATCATTATTTCGTCCCACGTCCCACTTTCCTCTGAAAGCCATACTTTCTGCAGCAAGCAATTTAATCACACTAATAGCTATCTTTAATACATTTTCCCAATGAGCTCTTTAAATCGTTAAAAATCGTTGCGGTTCTTTATTTATTGTTTTATTAGCTTTTAGTCTGTTCTCCAAATCACTCCATTTTTGAAAACGGTCGAAATGGTCTGTTGAATTTTCATATATGCCTCCAGTCTCTGTTCCCGTGAATTAAGGATGTACCTGTTTTACCAAATAAGTTGCAACAAAACAAAATATAACATCTTTTGAATTTGAGTACATCAGCCAACGACGCAATATTTTTTATCCATTACTCAAGGTCCTGTAAAAGTAATTCCTAGAAAAACATCTGTTTTGATTTTCTGTATCTTTGGTCAGGTTGGTGATAAGAAGAGGTCTCCTTTCCACAAGAGCTTGT
Source organism: Lethrus apterus (assembly GCA_018397195.1). Classification (NCBI taxonomy): domain Eukaryota; kingdom Metazoa; phylum Arthropoda; class Insecta; order Coleoptera; family Geotrupidae; genus Lethrus; species Lethrus apterus. Next base: position 4,903 of record JAFFZR010026364.1, on the reverse strand, counting down.
ATGACAAAATTAGAAAGAACTTGTGGCCACAATCTTCAAAAATTTGTAAATGCCAAAACACAAATAAAATAATTAGGTATGTGTCGGAACCACTAACTTTACAGATTTCATTATAACAAGTCAACAACATATGGCAGAGTAGAGGGCGACTAAAATATTAATTTTTTGGTTTATGTTTTGAAAAATCACACTTTAAAATGTTTTATGGGAATTGGCCGCCCGTGGATGCATAAAAATATAGCGCTTCCATTAAAAAAAATTTTCCGCATTTAAATTTCAAAAAGAAGAAGATTTATTAAGTATGTTGTGTTACATATCGAATTTTTAATGCTTTTACTATTATCACTGAAGATCCCTCTACCGTTACATAAAATTTCCTGATCTTGCCGTATTTCGTTACTGAACTATTGGCGTTTTGCCGAAGACCGTCAGCTGTCAAAATTTCCGAATAAATGCAAATATCTTAAAAACGAATAGACATAGACAAATATTATCTTATACAAACTTATATTAGAATTACCCAGTGAATTCAAAAATGTGTAGGGTGTTCCATTTAAAATTTTAAAGTTGTATGTGGTTGCGCACAAACGAAACACTCCTTATAAATGAAAATAACTTTAGGTGGTAGAGATCATAAATTCAAAAAACTTTTGCCCTAAAATATTTTTTGTATTTTGCATAACAATGGAGATATCGGAGAATATCGCACTAATGTGACGCCCTGTATAATTAAATTGATAGCGCGTTATTCGAAAATATTCTTTAAATTTTATTTCCTTGTGTGTTAAATGATTATTCACTAATATTGATTGAAATCCTTCCAATTTTCTCCGCATAAACGATCTATTTTTTCCTTTTTTTTTTCACTTTCCAAAATTAAAGAAAGAAGTAAATTTTCCTCCTCTGCTTGATAATTTAGCAGCAATAAAATTAAAGTTTTTCGACACACATTTTTAAATATTGTGTCGTGAGCCGGGGAAAACACACAACGGCAGAAAATGCGTCGGCGAATCAGTCGCAGTCGTCGGCGACTGGCGACCGTAGAGCAAAACGTGCCTTTACCACGCAATTCCCTTTTCTCTTTCTCCTTTTTCAATCCCATCAATCTGTAGTTTTTGCCTGTTGTTTTCGTTTTATACCTTCTATTTGCCTGTTATCTGACATTCTGTACATATGTCCGAACAATCTAAGTTGACTTTCTATCAATTTTTCATTTATCGACTTTGTTTGTAAATTTCGTCTGTTATTTCGTTTCTTATTCTATCTCTTCTTGTCCTGTTTTCTATCTTACGTAATAATCGCATTTCCATTGCGTTGATTCGTGTCTTATCTTTCGGTCAGTGTTCATGTCTCGCTACTACATTTAAAGAATTGTTGGTCGTACTATTCTTTTCACTACTTCCGTTTTTATATTCTTTGGTATTTCCCTCTTGTTTAAAAATGTATTCTTCATCATATTACAAATTTTTCCAGGTTTTCCCATTTTCCATCTATTTCTCTTTTTCTATTTTACCATTACTTTCTATTATCGTACCTATAATTTAACTATATATAATTTTCTGCCTGTTGTATTTCTTCGTCGTTTAATCTTATGTTATGTACTTTTTGTTCTCTTGATATAATCATACTTTTTGTTTTCTTTATATTTATTTATTTTTATATTTATTTTTCCAGTGCTTTATCTAAAATTTCTATATTGTGTTGTAAATTTTCTTCGGAATCAGCTACTGTGACCATGTCATCTGCGAACATTAATCCCCTCAACTATGTTTCTTCCATTTTCCAATATCCCAGCTTTAAGGTCTTCATCTCTTTCTTCGCTTCTTTTATGGCTCCATCCAATACTATTGAATACAATAAAGGGTTTAAAAGACTTGTTTCTGATTCTATTAGTTCTTTGAAATATTGTCTCCATATTTCCATTATTTTATTTTCTTCGGCGATTACCTTTCCATTTCTGTCTTTGATATTCATCATATTATATTCCTTTCCCCTTATCAGCGGCTTTAATGTACCATAGAATAGTTTCTAATTTTCTCTGAAGTTTTCGGTCATCTTTCTTCCAAACTTTTCCCATGACTCTTCTTTAGGTCTTACATTAGTTTTCAGTTCTTTGCGTCAGAAGATATTTTAAAAAATCTGAAAACTGTCATTTTCTTGTATGTCAAATATCTTCGTAAGTATAAGAGATACGAAAAAAAGTTTCATATGAAAGTCACTGTATTCGATGAGACCAATTTAAAATTGGTGTCGAACAAAAATTCAAGATGGCTGCTTTTCTGGTACTCGTATCAACTTCCTTAAGTTAAATGGGCGCCATATTGGATTTTTAGGTTACTGAATAGAATTTTTTATTCTCTTTTCAACGATGTAAGATAACGTATGATTGAATAAAAAATACCCGTAAAATTAATTGTTTTTACATTTTAATCAAATAGGCTTACATGGCGCCAAACAAAAGCAGGTGAAATTTATTTTAGAATTTATGACGCAACAAAGTTCTCATTTGAAATGAGCTATACCTATAAATTTTTAATAAAAGCATTTGGCGTCATAGTGATAACTTTTCAAGGAACAAATAGTTTTATCATATCGGATGTTTGAATTGACGATATGTTGATAAAGGTAATAAATTTTAATGTATACCTGTCAATGGCAATTAAAAAAAAAAAAAAAAATGAAACTAAACATTTAAAAACTACAAAATCTGAAAATATAAGACTTAAATCGTACAGAACAGAAGGCTTAGTTTTCGAACACCATGAGTCAACCAGAACAAAACTTCAATAAATAATACATAGTATTTTTGCTTTTTCAAAACAACGGCGAAAAGTAATCGTTGTAAATGGAGTGATGAAATTAAGGAATTTATGTAATAATTAAAACAAAAAGCTTGCTTTTATATGACTTTAGACTATAATTTTTGGTATACTACAAAATTTGTTGTTGCATTCCGCTGCACACTTCACACAAATCTAATAAGCATCAAGCATGGTATAATACCATCTTGCAAAACAAATAATTATAAGGATTTAGAAGAAAAAATACTTATTTGTTATGAATTTTTATTTTTTAAGGGAACATGAATATGATAAAGTTTTCCAGTGTGTTTTCACCTAAGGATTAATTACACTTTATTGTTGAAATAATAATAAAATATAGGTACACTCCACTTTTATTAATTTGCAAATCATTGTCCCAATTTCTTTCATTTCAAATGTTATCAGTACATTGATGGATTAAATATTCATTACTTTATACTTTTGAAAAAAATATTTACAACGAACTGGGGATGGTGCTGGGTTGGTGAAAATAGTCCTTGAATATTTCTCTCAACAAGGCTGTTGAATTACCTGTACAATAGACCACAAGTTAATATTCTAAATCCCATAAAGAATTGAGGTCTTTATTATTGTCAAAATTTGATGTTCCATGCTTTTAATACTCAGGAATTAAGGGTTCTATTTTATTTTGTGGACAATTTACTGGTGGAAATTAATTTAAAATTTCTGACCGATATCACCTGGTCAGTGTCTAATTTTGTGTTTCTGATTTTATTTGTGTAATCAATTATGATATGTGCAAGAAAGCAATCAGTGATCCTAAATATACCAATATAATTTATTAATTAGTTGAAGATCCTGTTTTATTTCGAAACTAAGCGAGTTCTGAAAGATGGTTTAGTGATGCACTTGAGTTATTGCGCCAGCAGCAAACATAACCAGTCTGCTCGAGGTAGTATAATAGTTAACAGTTAATTATAATCGTTAACATATATAATAAAAAGTAGAGGTCCCAGAACCGAGTCTTGCAGTACTCCATGCCGCAAACCTGTGAATTATAAAACCTTACTGTCCTATCTCTGTAGTTATAAAGTAATACAATATTCTCGATTAATCATTCGGATTCGAGATAGATAGTTACATTTTCTATAAATAATTTTCTAAATTTCGAATTTAAATTTAAATTTTGTCGGACAAAGTAATACGGAAATTGTTATCACACCAGTAGTCGCCTTCGCAGTATTATTTGTATCATTGAAATTTCTTTAAAGGTCAACTACAAAAAGGAGAATTTAATTTGTGTCTCAAGCTCTTAACGTCCAATGAACGTAAGACAAATTATTTAGTTTGTCCAGTAATAAATATTTATTATTTATTGACATTAATATTAATATATAATATATATTTCTATTAACAAATTCTGTTTTTAAAAGCATTGTGAAGTGAGGTATTCAACATTTAAACAATCAATTGTAACAGACGAATTTTATGTGAGGATGGACGTGACGTCAATTAAATAAGCACCCACACACGACGGAATGTTATTGCGCCATTCGCATTGATTAGATGATTTCTAGAATTTGAACAATATCTCGTCGAGCGACATCAGTCTGATTGTCGCTGGCTGATAGCAATCACGGAGGCATTCTGTAGAGGTATTAAATTAGCCGAACTTTCGAAGCTCTGTCTAGAAATGTATGTTCCGAAATTCGCGATAAATATTTCTTCATGGTTAACTTCAAAATTGTACTTTGGTTGCAGATGAGACAACAGATGAAGCTTGTTAATATAGTTCGTAAGTTTAATAAAACCTTAAATATGATCGATTTAATAAATCAGATAGCTTACCACATACACAGTCAGTTCTCCCTTCTTGTTTTCTCATAACCTCATTGTAATACCGGAGTTAGATATTTATATTACCTATACCAGGGCTGGGCAACCTTTTTTATAACATGGACCAGAATAAATTTTACGTTTTTTCCGCGGGCCGTAGTAGTTAATTGACACCTTCTTGTGACCTATAATTTTTTAGTCTGCAAATATGAAATAAATAAAAAAAGTGTTAAAATTAGTACTAAATTATGAAAATACATGTTGCTATGTGCGTTTATAATCAA